>JAQGBY010000021.1:0-89511 GCA_034698785.1 Mycogona germanica
CATCGATGATTGCCTGGTAGTAATACATGGGGAAGATATTAATAATTTTTTATTGTACCTAAATGAAATCAACCCGGATATTCAATTCACAATAGAGCGTATGACAGAGAATTCTATCCCATTTCTCGACATACTTATCTCGCTGAATACCGATAATAGCTTAGATTTCACTGTATATCGTAAACCCATGGCGTGCCTTAATCCTCCCAAATTCTCAAAATCAACTGATGGGACTTTCGCGCGGAATACATTATATAATTATGCTCTGCGAGGAATGCGAATTTGCAGCACAAAACAAACATTGTGGGCCGAATTACAGTTCCTCCTACACGCGTACTTAGCTCGATCAGGTGCGTCGGCAAACCAAATTTTTTGCATTTTTCACAAAGCCATGAAACAACATTCTGATACTTTGTATAATACCCTCTCGAATAATAATAATGATAATGTAACAGCCCGCGCCCTCACCTCTTCTCCTCACCCAACCCAATCCAATGTCATTGATCTAATTCAAACGCAATATGTTTATTTTCCTTTCATACCGAATCCATCAATAAGATCTGAATTGAAACAACATGTATTTGCTCTTTTCAATTTCCATGTCGTTTTTCATAACAAAAATAAATTGGAGAGCTTTTTCGAAAAACCATATGCCAACACCAGCCCCTTATACGACCCGGGAGTATATGAAATACCATGCGGGGCATGTAGCGCCATCTACATCGGAGAAACGAAACGACACCGTGACTTGCGCGCTCGAGAGCACCAGCTGGACATCATCAACGAACGCAGCCATAAGTCGGCGCTGGCTAAGCATTGTGTGGATAAAGGTCACCTTCCAGATTTTACCCGCACGCGGAAACTGGCTTTTGTTCCAAACAGGAAAGAGCGCCTGTTGGCCGAATCGTACCATATCTTAAAAGCAGACCATTGTGTAAATGATAAGACGCTCGTCCACGATTTAACAATGTATCGTTCGATAATATAGTTTTGGCAATGTATCGATCGAATATAGTTTTACTTGTCACTTGATAATGACCTAGCGGTCGAAAGCTCGTGTTTTATTTTCACTCTGTACCTGACGGATTAAAAGTGTCTTACTATCGGACATCAAGTCTACTATATTCTGATTTTATTGGAAATGGTTTATTTCTCTTCTTATAATATCTTTAATGGTGTTTCTAAAAGTTATATCAATTGACAAAATAAAAGAGATATTTTATAATATCTAATGCTAGACGGATGCAGAAGATATATGCATGGCATATCACCTTTCATTTAGATAAGGTTCAAATCGAGATGTATTTTCCGGCTCAATGATTTAAGACAGTTAAGTAACCATTTCATTTGACCGGAAATAACCCGAACAATATGGACACCTATTTTTTCTTTTGTTTGTTTTGTCTGTAAAACTTTATTCTACACTTCTTAAATTTCACATAGGATACCAATGCTTCCATAAAAGCAGGACTTTCCATTGTATCTTGTGGCGATCGCTGGAAACAGGTATCGTATAATTTTGTATGGGTATTTTAAGATAAGTTTATAACAATATATATAATTCTGAACGTTTGAGCTGTATATGGTTCCGCAAATTTATAATCGGCTGCAAGTTATTTCAGATCTAGATTTTGCGTATTTCTCGAGAAGTAAGCCGTTGAAATTTTAAGCATTGCCATCGATTCGCAGGAAAATTCAAAAATGGCGTCTTAAAAAGGCTTGTTTGTTATTGATATATTCGTAATTTATTTTTGTTGTAGGCAGGAGCTGCAGTTAGCCGAGGAGGAAAGTTTTTTTCGCCAGGCGATCCTTGTGACATTTTACAAAGCAAGTTGTCGGGTCCTGGTCGCCTCTCAGCAGGAACTGGCGGACCTCTTGATGTAAATCTTGCCACGTTTCTAGACATTGCAGTCATTAGGTGTCTGTTTATACCCCAATGGTTGGAAGAGGGAGTTTTCTGGGCGCTTCAATATTTGTGCCACAGGTGAGTTATTCCACAGATTAGATTTATCATCACAACAGATAATCTTACCTAACTAAAATATGTTCTCATGTGCCTTTCATTGCAATAATGCAAATTATTTAATTTATAATTTACTAGTGTATATACATGCCAAGAAATTTCCTTTTTAATATGGAATTTTTCTGGCATTCTGGACTATTTTATAACAAGCGTGTAAACCCGTCACAAGGACGACCGGAACCGGAAATGAGTATCACAATAAAAATTAAAATAAACTGTTCAGAAGGTCCACCAGCGTTACCGCCCAAACCCCTCACCCCTGATCCTGTGCTTGACGCGATTAATGTCAACTACGATAACAGTCAAGCACGAAATATTCACTTTTTCCGAAAAGCGAACCAAACTCAATATACACATGTCTTAACTCGCCGTTTCTCACAAAATTCAAACAAAAACAATTAAATCAAAGTAAATCGTGACCCGTGCTTGTACGATGTCAGGACACGTTAAATATCTCTTTTCTAGGCAACCTAGGTTACGCAAAATTTACCGGGTCGGACCCTGGGAGGGGGATTTTAAGGCGTACACGCCGGTGGATCTCTAAACATCTTTTTTTTAAACAGCGATCACGGGTTCAATCAATTGAACGCATCAATTGGACCATTGATGCCTCCTAAAAAATCTAATCTGTCCATTGGGAATCGAACCCTCGACCTTGGCATTAGAATAGTGTCCTACCAACTGAGCTAACAAACCGTTGGTTGACAACACAACGTTTACAATCGGCACATAGTGTGCCCATGTAGCGGACGAGTCACTTGCGTCACACATGGCAATGAGAGAAGGTTGCAGAGTTAGGGGAGGGGATTAAGTCTGAGGGGTATTGCCTTGAAGGTTTTTTCGTTCTGTCACACACACAAAATGGTCGCAACTGCCAATTATTATATAGGATTTTTAACCATAACTGTAACAAGGCGTTTACCATTTTGTGATATATCTCAGAATCTCATTTATAGTATTTGCTTGGTTCCTCATTTTATATTACTATGCATGTTCGTCTTGTCACGTGAGTTTCTACTAGTACATAAATTGTAGATTCCAGAGTATTGAATTGAATATTAACAATACGAATTTTTTATTTGGTAGGCTGGACGATATGTATCACGACGTCACGTCAAATGAACAGACCAGAAAACGTAGTAACTCTCTCCCAATACCTAAGATCGAGGTTTCTCTGTGTCGCTCTTACGATCCCAAGAAAACTGAGTCATCTTCTAACGAGTACAGCACAAACTATATTACTGACTCACCTTTCCTGCAAAGGGCGCAAATGTCTGAACGGCATCGTCACCATCGGCATTCAAGTGAACGTGTACGGCCTAAAAAGATTAAGATGTCTGATCTTCGTGCCTTTGTTGATTCAAAACTACGGTCCAAGTCTGATAAGCAGTTGGAAAATATAGGAACCAGAAGTGATGCTGTGGGTGAGTTTGTTTAGGTTGGCACTGTTTTAGATAATATATACTCATATATTTCATTGCGTTTTAATGTGAGGCAATTACGAAAAGCCAGAAAAGGTTTGTCTAGGTTAGTTAGCCAGTCTTTCCTAATTTGGCAAATAAACCATTTTTGAAAAGGTTAAAGAAAGGTTGAAAGTTGAAAGAAATATTTATGCTGAATGTCTGTGTTTATGACCATAATTGAGACATGATTTTTACTTAAGATGAGTCGAGGAACGTTGGAAAAGGCTCAATAACTGATATTTTTAAAATTATTATTCAATAATCAGCTACAACGTAAAGGAACAAACATACAAAAATTATAAATCAAAAATAATAATAATCACGTTGGAGCGAAGCTCACGAGCACCCGATGTTGTGCCGCAATGTGCGGGTGCTCGCCGAAACAAATATAACAAATTAATAGGCAAACTGCTGCACTAAAAAAATTAACGTGCAGGCTTCAAACTTACGCAATCATAGTGATACAACGGCAAATAAAATAAATTACTGACTCACCTTATAAGGTTACCATAACCCGGGGCACTGGACATGCTCCTCGCATAGTGCCTAAACACCATGAGGGGTGTAGTGCGGTTGACTACTGTTGATTGGAACAACAAAAAATAACGACATTTGCAATTTTAAGGGGGTTAACGAAATTTCTTTTGAACACCATTGTATATCATTTACCTTTCCGATTTCTGATATGTTCTAATAAAATGTTCTTTTTCTTTGTTGATTCTATTAGGAACAATGACAATTCAAGAGGATGTAGAAATCTCAAGTGAGGACCAGGAGGTTGCTTCTTTTGCTGACCACGTCTCTGATTCAAATGAATTGGATTATACACTTCCCCTAAGACCTCATTCTGCTCTGGCAAAACTGGTCGCACAGAAATCTGAGTTTGAACAAAATTCTTCAATTGATGTGGCATTTGAATTAGTGCGTGGAAAAAGTATGCCAAGCTTACGGTAAGCATATTGCGGTAACTATTCTATAAACATAGTTTCCTAAGAAGCGAGCCAGTATTTTATATTTTTTATCATTTGACTGTTGCACTACCCACAGCGGACTGTTGCGCATGCACAGCTGGAAAAAAGCTGTTAGAAATTATGTAGCCATGTTGTTTTAACCACTTTGTGGAGATGGCAAAATTAATTGACTTTTTAAATAATTATCAAAAAAGTGATGTCATTTTGCGTGTTTGAAATTTACCTCACTTTTATGTCTACAATATCAAATATCGTATCTTTGCACTTTTACTTTATTATGAGACTCTTGGATGATGGTCCTTCCGAAGTCAGCCTTAAACGAACCAGTCGCAGCGTTCGTGAGAATAGACACAAAAGAACTTCTATTGCTGTAATACCTCATCCAGTTATCACTGTCACCCAGCATACACCAACACCCTCACCTGACCATCCTTCCAAATTGGTAAGTTCAATTCATATACTTGTGCAAACGTATTTTTTCCTTGTCGTGTTTTTGCGTTTTCATTTTTCAAATAATTTCATTTTTAAATCATTGATATCATTAATATCTGAAGATAATTCTGCAGATAAGTAATTATTTTTAACAAGCGGGGAAGCCCGTCACAAGGGCGGGCATAACATTTTGCCCATACATTTTGGAAGGTTGATAAATCATTGGTAAATTCATAAATTATTAGTTAATATGAACAGCGGTTGAGTTAAGAATTTCATTTTCATTTCACATGTACAGAGTGATGAATGAGTTCGCACATTCAAATTTACTTTTTTTGGTGGCATCTTTGGTTAGGATTAAACACGTGATCGCGGTACAAAAAAAAGATGTTAAGGAAGTCGACGCTCCACCGGCGTGTTCACCCTAAAACCCACCTCCACTGGCGCAGGCAAACTCGGGTCATTTTTCATAACCTAGGTTACATAAGAAAGAGATCTAAACATCGTGCAAGCACGGGTCACGATTTCCTTCCCTTCTGAAATAAGGCGTTCGTAGGACCATTAACATATTTGGCATTAATCGTGTGATGCAGCAACCTGGGATCGGGTCAAATACGATACCGGTAACCGGACAAATATTGAAAAGGTGGCTATGTCGTCCTGCATTTTCAAATCAAAAGCAGCACCGCTACACTAAAATGACAAAATATATCAAAAGTTTATGCACGTTAAGTAAATTCACACAGGCACGTATGTTTTTTTGTGAATTTTGTGAGAAATTGAGTTTGTTACGCCTTTCTGAAAAAGTGAATATTTCGTGCTTCACTGTTATCGTAGTTTACATTAATCGCGTGTGCCACCGACCCAGGGATGAGGGGTTAATGCTAGTGGACCTTCTTAACATACATTTTTTTATTGCGTTTCTCACATTAAAGGGGACTTTAGAGGGGGATTGCATGTGGCGAGAATAGCAGCATCGCACTTTAACGTGTCTCGAGGCACCATATTCCAACAATTCACGTTCACGTTTTTTTCTCTTTAAAAATTGTTTTTTTTTTAAACCTATTTCAATTTGTTTTAGGTCGATATAAAAAAGGATGAGAAACAAGACAGCAACAGAACTTCTCCAAAGGGTTCTTGGATGGCACGTTCGCAAACTGATTCAAACATTAGTTATTTGTCTGAAGAAATGTCAGAGGCTACTGGAACTGCTGCATATATTACCAAAGATGGAAAATTAGATCATTTGATAATTCTTAAGGTTGGTATAAATCATTTTTGCCATGGTGACCCTATGAATCTGTTAAAGATTGCGCGGTGGTGTTGTGGAAGGCATACAGAGTATTGCTTGTTTAAGCAAAGGAGCGGCAGGCCGTCACCATGTTCAATTAAATTCAATACAGGCATATACTAACCATTTGAATGAGGGAACCTTTTCTAAGGTATTAATTATAACTTTAATTCTCTTAATAAAACGCCATTCCACTATTGTGTGATTTGATTTGCTGGTAAAATTACAAGAGTACAAAAATACTAGCAGACACCAGTACAAAAATTGCAAAGAGTCAATTGTGGCATGAATTGCAGATACAATCTAATTTGTTTATATTATTCTACACACAATTGATGGTTTGTAATTTCAGGCTTTACACGCTGTAACCTTGAAGGAAAACCTATGCTCTGTGAGAGTGTGTGAAGTGGTGCTGAACATCCTAGACTTTCTGCTAGAGATGGAGTTCTACAAGCCTGATACAGCTACTGACGCCAAAGACACAAATGACTCTGATATTCCCATTGGCATGGAAAATTTAAATAGGAAGACAGAAAAGTTGTGTGAAGATCTCCCCATTCACCATCTTTTCATGGATTGTCTGTTGAGGTGAGCAAATTATCTATGAGTTAAAGATTTTTTGTACACTTCACTGTAGTCACTGAACTACGGGATTTCTGTACGCATCTTGGTGCTTGGGCACTATAGCGAGGAACTATATCGAATAATCGAGAGTCTGCCCCAGGAATCGAACCCGGCTATGACGAGTTCTACTTTATAATACCATAGTACTTGCCGTAAAGTCGCGTTGTTCTTGTTGGAGACGGCGCACCGTGTCTTCGCGATTTTACGGTATATTTGGCAACACTGTATTTCAGCGTATCCAGTAAGTCAATGGAGTAAGTATAATTTCATTAATATTCTTTTACATAGTTATCTGAAAATTTCACATAACTAATTCTTATTATATGAATGTACAGAGTACAAGCCATATTTATGCAATGAAAATTTAAAAAAAAATGGTCAAACATAGAAATTTGTGATTGTTGCCAGCTTGGAAATCTTAAAGAAAGACGTAGCATCACTGGAAACCACATATCGGATTGGGAAAGAGCTAAACTCGTCCATAAATACCTCAACTATCATGACCAACTGCTTTATGAGTCATTCTTCCTTCACCAAGACAAACATAATGTCTGCGCTGTGCGCACATGTCTAAACGGTGTATTATTTCCAATTAAACGAATTAATAACCTCTTTAATTCGATTTTATATTTTATATATTCTGAAGGATATACATGCATCTTGGATGTCCTCACGGATGTGGCGATGGACACAAAGGTCCACCTGCAGATTTCCTGAGATCACAAGGCCATAACACCTTGGGCAAGCTTCATCAACTTGACAAATCAAAGTTTAGGAAATTCTTTCGTGAAGTTGTAATGCAACGTTCCCTGTCGGTCATCATGGATTTCTTTCATGCTTTTGTTGGATTTTGCGTGGATCCTGGATGCTCCATTTCGCCACTAGGTGAGACAAAAACAATGCAAATGTATGATTAATTATATTTTATGGGATCTTAAGATACCATTGATTGGTTTTTTCATATCTTAACGATATTTACAGGTCAGAAAAGAAGCAAGACATCAGATTCGTCAATTGGCTATTCGACCAACTTTGGAGCTGTGCTAAAAGAGACTGATTACCGGGGAGTTGAGGGGCTTGTCATGACTTATATATTTAAGTCCTTAGTTAGCCGACTTGTAAATTCATCCAAAGAATTAGCTAGTCCAGATAATATGGTAAGCATACATTCATAAAATTAAAATTCCCATTTCAACTATTGATATTTGAAACATTGTTTCAATGAAATTTTATATATTCCACTGTATAGATTCATTTATTTCATTAACGTGTACTGAAAAAATTTTATTTGTTGATAGTCGCTCTACTGTGACGTTAGACAGCTGATGACATATGTGAAGGATGCCCATGGTGGAATTTTTCGTCGGGTTGCCCTGAGTGGCCTGCTCGACTCAACTGAAAGGCCGCATAAGAAGAAAGGCAGGGCGGTGACGTGCATTACACGTGTTTTCAGGTATTTATATTTCACTCTTTTCATTTCACTTTTTTTTATTATTGAACGTGGGGAAAAGTCGGATAAATGTATAAAAAGTTTGTTAAATCGATTTTTTTCATTTACAATTTTTTTTTTAATGATTTCAAATTTTGCACAACACCCTTTGCAACTCTTAGGAAGTTACCCATCATTTGATTTCTCGCATAGCAAACTACTCACAGTGGATACAAGGCAATTGTTTTTAAAATCCTGTTCCTTAAGCCTTATGATTTTTGTGTAAGATTATTCGGAAAATCTCAAGAAAATGGTTCTTGACAATGTTTCCATATTTTATGGAAAGAAACTTGTGAAACAAAACTCTTAGCAAAGCACTTACAACTTTAGGTGCGGATTTATTTTCTCAATTATAGGCACTCCCAGTCGGTTGATCCTGAAGATGCCAGAGAATCGCCACACTCTCCAACCCTATTTTATATGGATGAATCTGGTCTAGATAGGCACAGTGGTCGCAAATCCTTCTTTCGCAAAAAGTCTACAGGTGTCAGGAAAACTCCTAGCTCCCAGGTAAAACAAATATTAAGTGCTGTAATTTATTATTCGGCTCTATTAGTTATTATGTAACCTTGGAATTATTAATGCCAGTAGTGGTTGTTAGAATTATTAATGCTAATGGGGCTTAGCCAGTTTAGATATTAAAGCACATATACACTGTATGTGACCCTTCAGGTATTGGTAGAATATAGTGAGGCGGATACTATCCTTTTAAACTTTCTCGACTAACCATCGATATCTTGTCTATCACTCTGACATTGGAAAACGCTCTTCTCTTCTCGCTCTCTTGCTCAGCTTGTATGACTCATTTTACGTTCTGATATGTTTTGTTATGTGAGTGTAATTGCCACTCACGTGAAATAAACACGCAAAAGGCACAGTTGGGTTTTATCAAAAACCTATCCGTGTCTCGGTTCTCTCAAACGTGAAGAACCGAAGGTCACTTGTATATAAAGTCAGTGGCCATTACAGTGCATTATGACGTAATATATTTTTTTGCAGAGTAATAATTTTTATAATTTTCAGAGTATCTTTGATGAGAATGATGACTACTGCCCCAGCCCTGTTCAAGGCCAGAGTTCTGGAAATCCTGTCCTGAAACAGCACATCTCTGTCACTCCCCGCCTTAGTATATCTGAAGAAGAGCCTACCTCATCCACTGGTAGTCCAACAGGGCAGGGAAGGAAAAGCAGCCGCTTTCAGTTTGGTGAGACTTTTAATCATGTTAGTGGATAATGTTACCAGCAGGTTGTTCCTTGGGCAAGGCAAACGTTAGGTATCACCTTGGCATTTCCTCTCCGACTTTTCCAGAAAAATTATTGTATGTACGTCATCCGTAAATATTTTTAAGTGTTCATAACAATTGAAAGTGTTCGCTCTTCGGGGGTTCTTTGTTTCACTATCATGAGTCATTTTGAGAATTTATTACGCTATGGGGCAACACTTTCTGAGCTGAGAGCTACCGTACTACTTTCTGCAAGTTTCATATTTTCGATTAAAAAGTTGAGTGGTTTCCTTGTTGTCGCTATGTGAAAATAAGAAAAATTTTAACTGACATTTTTCAAATCTTTGTATTGGTAATTACAGTAAATTGGATAAAGCGAGAAAAAATTCGAAGTGACATTTCGGGAGATGAAGAGCGCACAGACTCACCAAGTCTCGATGGTAATGGATCCCTTGGGGACCGGTCTTCCCGACGACCCAGTCAAATACACAGATATAATAAGGGAACTGGGCAACGCTCGTCAGCATCTGTTGGACTTACTTTGTTAAAAGCGCGCAAACGGGTAGAAGACCACCTCTATAAGTTTGGCTTTGGTTTGTCAAGGACCAAGCTTGGCAGCTTTGAAGAGCCACAAGGTGAATATTTCAATTTACTATTATTTTTGAGTTAAAAGTTATTCATATTGGTTTCATATATCACTTCATAATAATTATACATATCGATTTAATTGTTAGTGATAAAAACGTTTTTCATTCAGGTAACATTACCTTATAATAAAGAAAATATGAGACTGTTCATGGTCATG
This sequence comes from Mycogona germanica, assembly GCA_034698785.1. Classification (NCBI taxonomy): domain Eukaryota; kingdom Metazoa; phylum Arthropoda; class Diplopoda; order Chordeumatida; family Chordeumatidae; genus Mycogona; species Mycogona germanica. The sequence continues at coordinate 10,321 of JAQGBY010000021.1, forward strand.
TCATTTTCTCAATTTTTTTTACATCTTTTTTTTTAGAATTTAGTCGCAGAAACTCTCCTGAATTAGAAAAGTGCCCTGGAGAACCAGAGATGGTTATTCTAAAAGAAAGAAAACTTGTTGACATAGAAGTCATTCAAATTGGAATGCAAAGATTCAACTTTCTTCTAGAAACTTGCCAACCAGGTTCAGTTCCTGACGCTCAACTATTAGCAGCTTTGCTGGATTTGGTGAGAACTGTGATATTTATTTGGTTCGTCACTACAAATTTCCAATCATTCGCATTTTTGTTGTTAAAATGCCAGCCTTTATAAAAATGTTAAAACTTTATAAAATAATATTTCTTCTTTTTTATGCTCCTCCTGATGAAATGCCATTATGTATTAGTCACCCAACATATTGACTAGTTAAAAATCTTTTTTGTTATTTTCACATTTGTTGCTGATTGTAATCGAAAATTGTATTTTGTTCTAGCAAGCACCAGTTGTGGCTCGCTCAAGCTTATTTCTTGAGTGTGCATATTTTGTGCACCGCTGCAACAAAGGACAATGGCCAACATGGATGAAACTAAATCTGCCTATGTTTCGACCATCTGGTCCACTCGCAAACCGGGGCACTCCTTCTGGTTTGCGTCGTACCCACATTTTGCAAAGAGCTGCTGGCAAGATGTTCTACCAATGGGCTGAGGTAAGAAAGGAAGAAAAATTTAAGCAAATTAAAAAATGTGTCTTAAAGAAAAGTAATCTTATCAAATTGAAGCTCATATTTCGTGATTATTCGGCATAGAGAAAGTGAAGTCATTCATAGCGAAAGTTCATGAGCAAAGAAACACAAAAGCTGCTCATAAAAATAATCGCCGAACCAGAACGATGGCGATGGTCGAAATTGCAAAAAAAACGCTATATGATAAAGGCTTATTTGGTGATACAACTCTAAAATCACATAAAATTGGAGAAAATTCAAAATAATGGTCAGTTATGGCCACGTATATCGTAGGATAACAACATTGTTCTGGCTTACGGGCTTGGTGATTATTTTTATGAGTAACTTGTGTGTTTCTTTGATCATGAATTTTTTATTAAAATAATGATGGCCATCTGATCACTGCAGAGGCTTGCACCAAGTCATTCATCATTCATGTGTTCAAAAGTTGGAAAAAGCAGGTTATTATGTGCCCCTATTTTGCATTTCATATGCACCATTATAGGGACACATTATCGTGGTGGGTACACGGGATAATTTAAATTTTAGCCTGTACCACCAATCAAATTCGGAACTCCATTCTCTAAACAGAAGTGTATTTTCTTTGCTTTTGTGTTGGATTGACGTTGTAAGTTAAGTGAGACAGGATTTTTTATCTTCATTTATCTTTAAAATTGAATATTTTCATGAGGGTTGTTTCCATGAGAGATGAATGAAAGTAAAAGAAGATGAATTTCTACCATAAAATATTTTTTCCTTTTGTAATTTTTAAGTGAGACAGGATACTTTAATTTACTATCACTGTAGTATCACTACAGGATAATTCTGTAATATAATTTCAGTAACTGTTTGAGGAATAGCTTGCCAAGTTGGATTGGCGCCTTTGCTCTCCTGAGCAAAGGTGGCGGGGAGGTTCATACTCCTTACTCAAGATGAGCAAGTTAGTGGCCACGGTGGTCTCCGGAGTTTGGGGAGCTCCTTAGCTGGTGGTAGTGCTCATCAATATGCTTAGTTCTCATGGAAGTTCGGTTCATCTCCACTATTGCTATGCTATGCCCCCTTATTGTCCTCGTACAGTACAGGGGGTGTTGCAGGTGGAGCAAATTAGCAAGGAGTTGCAGGAGCTACAAAAGTTCACAGGTGTCATGAGAGGTGGCCCAATACTTTGACAACATGGCCACCGAGCCCTGCTTTCTTGTAGACCAGGCTATCATGGACTGACCGAGCAAGAAAACAAAGCCAGATGTTGACTTGCATTCCTCCTGATCTCCGACCTAGTCTGCATTAATATACCTAAAAGAAAGTGCACCATCGGCTGTAAGGCGGAGATCGGGCTAAGATGTCCCAGTGATATCATTTAATTCAGCATGCGCTTGATGGACATCCAGTCCCATTTGGTCGGAAGCTCCACCTTCTGACAGAGGAAACCTACATTAGTGGCAATGTCCAAGTGAGATGGGTGGCGATGTAGACCAGCCTTCCCACAACCTGCTGGTAGCACACATTATTCAGCAATGGAGCACTCTCAATGGTGGTGATGGCAAAGTGGCATGGCTGTCGAGCATCCCATGCTCCTTGATCCTGGACCACCTTGGTGGCCTGGTGCAGGCATATATCTCCATCTATGTCACAATCTACCTGGAACCCAAAGTAATTTTGAGCAGTCCTCTGGTTCTCGGTGGCAAATTGGTCATTGAGGAAGGTTTGATGCTCAGACTGAGCAGCCACGAGCTGTTGATGAGCAACAAAAGGAGAACAAAAAGAGGAAGATGGCTGGCGCTGCAAGTATGGGCACTTGCCCTTTAGGTGGGCATGGATTTGATGGGATCTGGAAGAGCTCTGGCTTCGTGATTCACAGGATCATACATGAATGTGTGAATTAGAATTTTGTCTTTCAGGCAAATTTTAAGTTTAAAATATAACCTCAACATGTAAACACATTATTTATGTTAATCTTTATGAAAATAATTTAGGCTATAGGTAAACGTTTGGAAGAGATATTGGTGGAAGAGAACCTGCAAATTAGCGACATAGTAACAGCAACGACTGATGAAAATAAGAAAAAGCAGCTCAGACGTGAAGATGAAGAAGAAGATTTTTTGGATGAAGGTTCACAACTACACATTTTTGTATTTATTTTTATTATATGAAATAACGACAGAATCATGGACTGTAAAATGGAAGCTGTTAGCGATAACTCTTACAATAAATAGTAGTAAACTATTATTTAAAAAAATGAATTAACTGAAATACAAAGCCGTGGGAACTGACGATACAACTATGACAATGACGATTCACATCCAACAAATTACCTCATCCACATCTCCTGTGGAAAATTAATATTTATAATTACCCAAGGTAGACAGTACCGATTTCACGCACACCACTGCGATCATCAGCTATTTTTTGGACGATGAAAAATGATAAGTGTTATTGTTCCACGGTATCGCGAAAACATGTTAAAAACAATCACAGGACGGTGAATGAAACTGCAACATTTTTCGCGTTGAAATTAAATACTTTTATTCGCGAAAAATTCAATTATTACATTGGCGAAGTTAGATACACTGTTCTCAATTTGCTGAAATACAGAAGATTGTTTCATGTTGACCGATTTTTAAAAAGCTGTATACCCTATGAAATTTCATTTCTCCACCACCTTTTGTGCTCGATGTGTTGGCCACGTTTCCTGACAATATCCCTGCAGCGAAGTATCCACTATAGAAGTGGGCGTTGAAGCGCATGATGGTCAATGTTGGCCCACTCCTCCTGGCACACTTTCCATAGACCATCCAAAGTAGTAGGTCGGCGGCGTCCGAGTGCCCGTTTCAACAGTCTAAAAGCTCAGAAGTCCATGGGTGCGGCATCTGGTGACTTGACTGAGATGCAGCTGAAGGGAATTGCACGAATTTTTGTTTCACGTTCCAAATTCAACATGTATTCAACAGTGTAACGCGAGGTATGGCTGGATGAACACATCGCTGGCCTCATTGCCGTACATAGTTGGTATTTCATGTTGGTTTCAGGACGTTTTCCTGATAGTAGGCCGAGTTAATTTTCACCTTTGAGCCAATCCGACTCAATGTCATCTTTCCGTTGTATGATAAAGCGGCCACCACCATGAATCCTCGTGAGAAACTTTCTTTGGTTTCACGAATCCATCTGGAAAATGTCTTGTCACCATGTGAATAATAGTAGATTTTCCGAATTCTGTTGCAATCATTCAGGTAGACAGTACAACCAGTAGCAACGTACTCCCACCGGTCACCAAACATGTAGTTCTCGTACAGCTTCCTGCAGTTGGTCATTCTTTCAGCAATGTGGCGTGGCATGAGCTTATGAACGCGGGCCTTGTGCCTCTTTTCAAGATGTTGCCGTTTCTTTCACCGTCCTGTGATTATTTTTAACATGTTTTCGCGATACCGTGGAACATAGTTCTCATGATTTAATGCCACTGCTCCGATACATCAGTCAGATTTATGAAGAAAAATAAATTTCAAAATAAACTATAGGACATCGGAATTGACCGCACGCACTGGTATGTGCTACTATTATTATTTTTTCGTTTTAGGATTAATAATACACACCTCCATAGTTGTAACGAATCCGAAATTAAAGAATGAGAGAAATTGTTTGTTTATGTAAAAAGCGAAATATTTAACTTTCGAGAGTAAAATTATTCCCAGGGAGTTTACTCGCGTGAAATGAGCGGACACTTTGATCAGGGGTAATAAGGACAATGTGAAAATTTCATAGGGATCAAAATTATATAAGTAAGATATGTTTTTTACCTTCCTAGGACAGTCTTTGCTTCACCAAAAATTAAATTACTGTCATCATTTTTGTTTTGAATTTTAGTTAGTGTCAACCCAAGTGGTGTGAACTGTCCGCTGTCCCTAAAGTTAGTGGCATGCCAGCTACTATTGGAGATTACATCGTTTCTTCGTGAGACATACCAGTACCTTCCAAAATCATCACGGCTGTCGCACCGCGACAGAGACCGTGACCGCCATGTGTGGGATAGGCTACCCAACCCCAACCGCCGCTGGAGCATGGGATTAGGCAGCATGGGTTTTTCACAGACGTCTGCTCAGAGCCTAATTTCCATGCCCGATTTTGCTCAGCCACGTAAGTAGTACTAATTATATATACTGAATATTTTGTTTCATACCAATAGAAAATTGTAGAAGTAAATTTTTACAGCACATTAAACATTTGTTTCTGTTGTTCGAGGGTAGCACCTTCGTGGGAGCACTGCGGTGCGTCAGGGTCGCGCTGAGCCGGTTGGCTGTGTTGGTGCTTGTCGTTTTAAATAACTAGTGGGGTTGTATCCTTGATGCAGTCCATTATGAATGCGTTTGAAAAAACAATCATTTATTTATGCGATTGAAAAAAATATCGACTGATGCTGGACACATCCAAAGAACTGCCGACGAAAGTGAAGAATATTGATAGAAAACGAGTGTGATTTAATATCTAAAACCAAAATACAAAAAGCATATGGGCTTTTTTGTAAACACTATGTTGCATATACAATTAATAATGGGAATGCAAGATGGAATGCATTATCAAATTGTAGTTCACTGCATCGAATCCGTCAGGTATATAAAATACAAAAGTATAAATGCCCTAGCTAGCTTTCGAATTATATGTCCGTCGTCAGGGGCTGTTCACGGTGCAGTGACTGTGTAGGGGATGGATTTTTGTTTCGTGCACGTGTGTATGGTTGAGTCTTTATGTTACTCAACCGATCATTCATAGAATTGCTTTTTTCAGCTGGTTATCAAGGAGAAAGAAAAATAAGTTTTGTTATACAAGATTCGGGTGAACCTGAATCAGGAAATAGCAGCAACACAACATTGACAATGCCTGGTGAGGAAGCTGCAGTTGTAGAAGACAAGAAAGGTATAGTATGGCGCAAGAATTTGGTTTGACGTTTAATGTGTAATTATGTTTATTGCAAACTAGCCTCTTCTATGTCATATTTCAATTTTCTTATGTAAATTGGGCAAAATATTTCACAATTACAATTACAAATTTTATCCGCAAGCAGCCCCCAAGAGAGGGGCCTATGGCTGGGGCCAAAAGACCAGTTGGTGACAGAAATGGATTTATTTTAAAAGGCTCGGGATTTGAGGCTGTGTCAGGCCATTCCACTGTCTACACACTCTAGAGAAATAGGAGTTAAAATATGTTGCAGATGTACATTGAATCTCGTTCACCATTCTAGTGTGGTCCCTTCTCTACTTCTGTTAGTAACTGGGCACATAGCAATCCCCCTTTCAGAATTCTGACCAGCAACCTTAAACTGAATTACGTTCAAAATAATATTTTTAAACCTGTTTTACATTTTTGGTTGGGCATGAAAAGTTTAATTGGTTTCCACTTTTTTTAGGTCGCAAAATTGCACAAGGGAGAGCACATTTGCTTCGCCGTGGTGGCGCAGCAACAGGACCTGCAAATGCTAGTTTTAAACGAAGAAGTTTCCGATTAAAGAAGATGAGTGGCAGAAAGGATAAAGAGGAAGACGAGTCAAGTATGTGGCATTTTAGAATATTTTTATTATTTTATTAGTCAGCTCTTTATTTTCGCATAAATGGATAAATATACAGGATGAACTAAGAAATACAACCCAATTCGTACAATGTACAATTGTGTAATATGTTTGTTTCAACATTTTTAAAAATAAAATCTAGTCATTAAGAGAACGGACAGCATCAAGTCAAAGAGAAAAGTCAGTGCAATATCTGATCGATCTGACACCAGTGAGCATGCTGAACACGATATTAGCGGAGAAGATTCTCCTGGGCTATTGAGTGACGAGCAGCCACCAGATAGCCCTGTGGAAGTGGAAAATGATGATGCGACTGTCACTCACTCAATGCCATGGATGAAGGTAGGAACTTAAGTTTGGCATGTTCTAGCAAAAATAAATATTGATAGATCTGGGCCGTGTGCGCGACTCGTCGTAGCGCAGTTGGTTTAGCGACTGACTGTGGTCCGGCGGTCCTGGGTTCGATTCCCGGCGCGGGCTCTCGACTATTCGATCCCAGGGTACTGGTGAAAATGTGCCCCTCGCAGTCTCTAAGCACCAAGAGGGGTACAGAAAATCCTGTGAAAGGGGAAAAATCATATTTTCGAGCACATATTTAAACACATGTGGTGATTTCGTTATTGTGATCATTATTTCGTGAAATTGTCTAGGATTTCTTTTGAATCACAGCATTAAATTGTTACAGTGAATAATAAATAATGATGAATGGTTATTCTGAAAATATCCATATAGTGATTTTTTTTACTAACCTACTAAAATTGTACTACCCATTTATCAGTTTTTTCTTGTGGCGATACGATTTACGTTCCTAATTCTCGAGACTCAAATTTATTTTTTAATTACATGATTATTTGCAATTTTTACCCACAAGCAGCCCCAAGAGAGGGGCCTATGGCGTGGATAAGATTTGAAGAATTATAATTTTTCGAAAAATCACAAATGCCTATCTTTGAAACTAAATTATTCAGCACTTCTGGCTACGTGTAGCAGTAATATTATTTATCGAGCAAAGATTTATTGAAAGCCAATGATTTTTTAAGCAGTGGCGTATATACATTAAAATATGAGTAGCCTTTTATAAGCCACCTGGGAAAAGTGCGATCATTAAGATCAGATGATTACTCTGTAAGATCACAAAGATTAGATGTTTCCATGTAATTCCCATGATTATATAATTAATGGAATACATCTCATGGGGGGAAAATATTTTTGAATTTACAGGTGGTTGTCTTACTTGGGAATTCATACAATTTCATATGCACTCACCAACAATGCTGTCACCCAAATTGTTATCGCAGACAAATGAGAGCCGCCCATAGAATGATGCGGGCAGTTAGAAAGGTAAGTTATACGCCATATACTTAATTTCAATTATTTTTTGCCATAATTACAATTAAAAATTGCACAGAAAGGGACCTAATTATCCTGTCATTGCTTTTTCTGTTTTGTACTGTTATGCTTACTGATTTAATTTTCTGTACAGGTATTTGGAGAAGAAACGGAATCTGACTTTCAACAGCAACAAGAAGAACTGCTTCGAGAGAAAATCCGCGATAAAGATGAAAAAAGGGACAAAAAAATGGCCAGAAAGGTTGCAAAAAGAGTCTTTAGACCTCTGTTTCACTTGTTTTCATGATAATGAAAAGATATTTTTTGAAGTCTCTTTAATATTGTTTAAATATTTCCTTTCATTAAAATTGTATAGATTTCTAGTCAACCAGGGATGGGATCGCCGGTTAGGCGCAAGGAGAGTTTTGGGCGCAACCAGGATCGCATATCTGATGGAGGTGCACTTTCTGCTCGATCAAGACCGGGAAGCATGACCCATATTGCCAAGGACACCATAGGTAAGTTTTGCTTCAGTTATACTTAGAACTATTATGCTAAATGACAGTTCAGAAAAATTATATTATAAATAAGAACTTTAAATTTCCATAGTCAATATCTTTTGAGAATTGGTGAAATTGGTAGAGGTGTTTGTATTTCCGGTTGGAATAATAATTGCAATATGTGTGGGGATGGATCGAATCGTTCCGATTTCCCAGTTTGTAATTAAAACACGACTAACATTGAGTAATTGAAAACGATGGGAAAGGTAAATTGGAAGCAAGAGTATGAGTTTTTCGAAATGTTATTCTTTTGATATTAATAGTGCCCAATAATGAATATATTAAACAATATGGAACCGTGTCCCCGCCCCTGCGGATGGACATTTCCAAAAGATAGCTTTCACTTTACTTTCATTAAGGCGGCGCAAGTCACATAATTAAATGTTATCAATCTAACATCGTGTTAATAATTTAATGTTCCGTAATGCAGTTTTGGAAACATCGATTGCCAATTGTAATTTACTTAAGTTTTCAAAAGTAAATATGGTTTATTTTAACTTTGTAACCGATTGTTGAACAGCAGTCATCTAAGTACCACACAATACCGAATCTTTTGAGAGAAAATTTATTTACCAATACGGACTCTGTGATTGATTCTGTTAAAGGTTCTTTGTTAATGTGCAACTCAATGAAACAGATATATAATTTTCCAGATAACCAAATTATATCCCCCTATAATGTTTAATATGTGTGCATTTTAATTTTAATGTGTTCAATTAACAGATTTACAACAAATTTTAAATAAAGAAATGACAGAGGCAAAATCCATAAAAGAGGAACCACCTGAACCTCTTCCTATTTTGCGTTACTTGCAGACACAGGTAATTTGTGTAGAATATGGGGTTTGGTCAAGTAACTCGATATAAAAAATTTCGAAAGCCTTTATACAAATCCTCATTCGTTTTACGATGGAGGCTTTCGACAAAGTCAAACAACATTGAAAATGAGAAACATCCAAACATTTCAATTACTGGTAATCGACAAAATTCAGCTATGAATAAAATAGAGATATAGATATATATTATACTCTGTTGATGCAAGTGATGTTGGCCTACTTTAAGATTCGAAAAATGTTGCGAAACACATGGCATCGAACAGTTGGTTAATTGTTCTTTTCGGTGCGCTTGACCGGGCGTGGGAGGTACGATCTTCCCTCTGTATTAAAGTTTGACCTCGCCCTCTTCCACTTTCTAGCCCCGTTTTCGGTTTTTACTTTCTTATGTTTTTTGGACGTGCGCAATAGCACACCATTTCAAATTCAACTGACGAGGAAGCTTGGCGGTTTCTAGAAGTGCTATTGATAGCCAAAAATATGGTATATTATTTCAATTTAAAGATGTGGAGGACGCTAGGTTGTTTGTTCAATGATAATATACAATATTTTGTGGTGGAATGCTGGACACAAACCCAAAAACTGGTTATGGAAAACAGAAATAAATCCAGAGGAGTGAATTAAATGACGAAATTCCAAATAATCACAGATGATTTCCGAGATACATTTGTAACACAAAACAAAAGATGGTAGAGAATTCCGGTGATTACAATTAAGTAGACTGCATCGAATCAACAGTCTTAAAGTCTCCTTCTACAAAAAGTACAAAAATACTCCTACAACATCATACAATTATATATTGTTTCATTCCCTTTTGTGCATTTTAGGTTCATGGGTTGTTCAGTTGCCCGATATCGATAATTATCAAAGGATGTGTAGTAGCCCCTGAAGATATTTTCATAGACATAATGCCGGTGGCATGGGAGCTTCTGTTAGAAAGTGACCAACAAATTGTTGGTAGTGCTGGTAAGTGATTTAGTTTGGGATATATTTCCTTTTAATAAATCTAGCTGGATTCAGAATGTCCACTGTAAATTCTAAGAAAATATAATCATTATTTGGAATCACATTGGAATGTGGATTCATAATTTCTAATGAATGCCGTTAATTTATGTTTTAACATGTGTTTTGTTATTTTTAATGTCTATTCATTATTATATTAGCTGTGGCGTTTATTCTTGCTGCCATAAAAGCACCTGAACCGGTTACGGAACTTCTATGTCGAGAGCTCAATCATGATGATCCTAATCAAAGGACCAATGCAATTTTGAGGTGATATATTGTTCATTTATAATTTCAATGTAAAAATGAAAGAGCAAAATTACGGAAGCGTTGAAAATTAATAAAATGTTAGATAATAGTGTGATAGAAATGAAATTAACAAAATTTAATAACCATTTGAGAAGTTTCGAATAATAGCAATGTAAAAAAATACAGATAAATCATGAAGCTTCATTTTTCAGAAATAACACTTCTTCGGTTTCATTAGGTTTCAGGCATTGTGGCGTTGTCGATATCAGACGTGGCCACGAATGGAAGAAGGGGCCCAACAAATGTTCAAAGTAGCTCCTCCTGGCATAGATTTTACGCTACCGTCACCAAAAATTGGATTAGAATCAAGTCCAGTAATTGACCCACCTTGGCTTCCACATTATAAAACCAAAGTTGAGGAGGTGGCCATTAACCAAGATCAAGCGGTAAGGATTACTTCTGTATAATCAAATTAACCGGTTCCGGAGTTAAAATATCCATGGCCAAACCTTTGCCAAAGCCAAATTGTTAAAGCTTATCTAAAATAAAAATACAATATTCAAGAGAAAAGGGGTAATGCAAGAGCAGAATTGTAAAAAAAAAATGGTAACACTTCAATAAGCACAATAATGGGCCATGTACGGCCAAGTTATGCCCTAATGACCATGGCTGGTTCATATTGGTCCTTATATGGATCATGGTTGCGTGCTTATGGGACATCTTTTAATTTGAAGGTTATGGGAAAACTTAATCGATGGTGGTTAGTTAAAAGTTGTTTTATATATTTAATTCCTAGCGATCGTTTGTTACTGCAACAAAAACTCGTAAGAAGCAGCAAATGGAAATGGTGCAGTTAGCTTTGTCTGCCGAAGAAGAAAAGAAGCGCGTTGCTCGTGAAAATTTTCTGCTTTCATCTGTTCCTATAACAGCCCAAGCTGCTTACGAACCAGCGCTTTATCACGCAATTGAAGATCACGATGATGGTAAGCGAAACAAGAGTTTATTAGCTTTCTCTACTGGAATAAAAATTATTAAAATAATGTGCAAAGATCAAGAATTGTATAATTGCAACTTTCAACATTATAAATACATCAGGTGAAGAGCAATTCATAATCAGAACAATTTATTCGATTAGGTTAAAATTGCGATAACAATTATTCAGCAAAAAAAATCAACGACAAGAAGAGTTGCAAATAGGCAGTATGGCATTCAAATGAATGGCGATCAAATGAAGAAACTGAAGAAAAGTTAAACCGGAAAAGGGAGACTGGGAGGTCGAGCACATGTGGTCAGATAGCCGTAGGGCAAAGTCCATTACCGCTTTCACGGACATAACAGAGACCTACATTGACGAGAGAATTATTTTCAAATATCCAAAACGAAGATGCATACATTAATTTGATTCGCTAGAACAGGCCGAATGCAGCAACGGCAAAATACATAGGTATAAACACTACCATCACAGGCAAATACGGGCATGTCCCCTGAAACGTCACAGTGAATGGACAATTCTATCATTGTTAAATATAATGGTGCCGAAGCACGCCGAGTCAGATATTGAGTTAAGAACACATCTGATGAGATAGAAGTGGGATTCTATCGAAAACGTTTATGTGGCATAAACAATCATAATCATAAAATATGCCATGCATTTTCTGAGACTTAAAATGTTAACAGGTGACCATTTCGAGAGAATTGTACCTACATTTAAAAAAATATTTTCTGAATGTGCATTTTATCAACCTTTAATATTTTTAACATTAAAACAATATTTTCTTGATGTATATTTTTATTAGCCGATGAAGATCACTCTGAGCAGCAGCAGCGACCAGTCATCCATCACATTCAACTGGCTACGTCTGTATTTCCATCATGCCTCTGCTCAGCTGCTTTACCAATTATCAATTTGTTAGATGATGCAACTGTTGGATCTACTGGGGTTGCAGGTAAACTAATTATTTTTAATGTTAGTATAATTATGTACATTAAATTATATTAAAATTATTTTTATGACGTCTTTAGTATTGACAGCTCCTCATAAAACAGACAAACGGTGGGTTTTTCGCATGTGGGTATGTAAATAGGATTGAGGTGAATCGTCAGTTAGTTTATGTGAATTGTCATTTTTTCAATCCCTGTAGTCGCTGCACCCCTTTTGGTGCTTAGGCACTATGCTAGGGATACATTTTCACCAGTACCCCAACTTTTTTTAAAATATCATCGACGAATAAACGCATCAGGCCACCTAGAGCTGTTAATTTGCGAAAGCAATGGTGCCACTCTAGCGTGATGTGTGATGGAATTTTTAAAAGAAATAATCGAGAGCCCACTCTGGGAATCAAACCTGGGACCGCCGAGCCACAGTCAGTCGCAATACTGACTGGGTTACGACGAGTCGTACAATATTATGGCGTCACTATAGTCAGTAAAAAGTGTCATTGCATTGCATTAATGAGTTTTTGTCGTTATCCAGTATATGAGGTTGCCCATAAAGCTGTATGGACATTTCTGGTGGAAGACCCAGCACTATTTTTAAGATACTTTCTGGAAAAGTTGACAAGAGAGCGTCAAGAGGAAATGCTTCAGTTGCTTAGGCGTCTATTAAGATTTCTCCCTGAACTACCACCCCAAGCTGGTTTTGCACTGTTCAACTATGTGGTAAGTGTTTTTCTGAGTACTTGTGTGAAAGCTCTGAAAACATTGAAATCTTTTTTTCTGATTTGTAATTTGAGAGGTCCGCTCTTTAATAATTACTGTTTTTTATTGCCTTTTGATGCGGATGGGTTTACTGATTAAGGTGTTTGAGGTGTCTTTAAAGTTATAGTTGCTTTTTGATAATGGTCTGTATAAAAAAGTTAGCAATTTTAATTTGCCAGTCACTTAATCAGTGATGTTAATCAGTGATGTATAGGAACAAACTCAAATAAATATATAAGTATCGTTTATAAATGTATTTGTATTTTATCATCATATAGGTCGGTTATATCATGTTCTATGTACGGACACCTATTGAGGGAGGCCAGGATTTAATTGGAAATGCTATGACGCTTCTCTGGATGGTCATGTCTAGCATACAGGGAGTCTACCTGAAGGACCTTAAACAAATACTAAGGAAAGAACAGTGTGATGTAAGTGTTTTTTTAAACTGATGTATGTCTGTTTCTTCAAGGTATCTTTTTCACGAGGGCCTTTGCACTTTTTATTAATCGTATGTTGGTAGGCGCGCATATTATATTGTCATCAGTTTTTCAAAGAAAATATGTAACTAGAGTGCATTAAAATCTTTCTTCCAATCTTTAATTACACTAACAATTATGAAAATGAACAAGTCACGAAGCTCTTAGGAAATTTCTCACGTGCTTGCGATGTGTAATATGGGAAATCGTGAGGCTTTCTCTCTTTTGTGAATTAATCTTGATGAACTTTTTTTGATTGCATGGTGCTTATGAGCTCAGTATTGTATACCTGTGTATTGGTTAAATTGAATTTAAAATTGTTTGGGTGCTGACTTTGCAATAACGACATGTTTTTGTCTTTTTACAGACAACATTACTGATAACTGCTAATGTTCCCAGTGCTAAGAAAGTAGTAGTCCATGGCCCAGATACCGCTGGCATTCCATCCCAGTTTCCAACATGTGAAGACACCCAGTTCTCCACTATATTGCAGGATTCAATTGAGTTCTTTGGTATTGATGACCGACAAAAGAAGGAATGGCACCTTATTGATCACAAAACAAGTAAGTTATTCTGTTTTATCGGCACTATGGAGAGCCCGATCGAAAAACGACTCCCAGTGTGACTCCATCCCTGCCCTGGACACTTTTTGAGGAATCTTTTTGTACCGCATTTTTTGTTTTCACGTAAAAAAAATTCCTCAGTAAACACCATGTTTCATGCTCTCGATGGTTGAGTAGACAAATTTTATCTCAATACGCCACTTACGGGAAATAAAATTAAGCTGATATGCAGCGCCACCTATGCGCAGCAAATTTCAATATCTATTAATTGCAAAATTTGCACTGCAAAGTTTCATTTAAATCTAAGCATTTTTTTTTACGAAGTTGTGATATTTTGGATAGTCTCATAGTATAATAAATATATCCCTATATGATTCCTATAACAATTTGGAACACTATTATTTCTATAGGGTCCTATAGGATCTGTATAAGGATTTAGAATATAAGGTCCTATAGTAATTCCTATATTGGTCATATAGGATATATTTTTGTAAAGGTGACTTACTGCCTTTGCTTTAGTTCTATTAGCTGACAACTATATCTCCCTGTATCAGCTGTCATGACAGGCCTTTCTGTTTGGCGAGTAACCTGTTATTTTGCATCTGCCATAGAACAGCATGTTACACATATTGAACACCCCTAATACAGTTTAACTTTCTTAATATTAGAAATAATATTTAAAAGTAATGTGGTTTTATGTTTTATTCATTAAATTCTAGACCAGATGCACAATCTTAATGCATACGTAAGGGATTTTTATTTCTTCAAGCGATCCCAATATCCTCAGCTGTCCTTGGTCCACATGAGTCATGAGGAGGGCTATAAAGCTTTACAGAAACAGTCATTCAGCCTGAAGTCTATTGAGATTGGAAAAGTCATGCTGATTTTGTCAGTACTTAAATCATCAAATCAGGTTGGAAAACTGGCATTTGGTGTATAGTGCATAAAGGAGAGAATCCCAGTCAATTGTGAGCATTATCCACTAATCATGTCATATTTACTAATGTATTTTATGCATTTATTCTTGTTATTTAAAGGTAGCAGCACGAGTCTTCTTTTTGCATGAAGAGCTACAAAAACTTCCTTCCTTCCCCCGAAAAGCTCTAGAATCGGATTTGGGACTTTACTCTGGACCAATAGGAAAGGTACCACATCATTTTACAAATTACGTCACTTGTAATAAAATATTAACGTCAAGTTGTTTATTCTTCCTCATTCTAATTATAGCTGGTTTCTAGAGAACATGGGGTCTTATTCCTTGTAATATATGTTCTGATTTTTTAGTCCTGTTACAATGAATGGCAATCATTAGTTGCATTACTTATTGAACGAACCCTTTCAGAAGAAAAGAAAATAGCCTTAAAACATAATGCAACTAAACTTGATTAGTTTGTTTGTCAATTTCTAATCACATTTTATAAATCCTTTCATTACAGGAGCTTTTGGGCTTAGACATGTTGCATAAATATGCATGGGTTAAACTGGTAGCCAAGATGTTCGAGGCAATGGCTGGAACATTTGCTTACTCATCAGACATTCACCTATTCATAAACGTCATCAATGGTTCGCTTGTACTACACTGTGAGGATTCAGCAATTCTTCGGTTATGCGTTGCCACCCTGATTAATGTTTCACAACATTTCAAAAATGTTTTTGCGTCAAACGGGTAAGAATAAATATTATTTGTTTCCTATACCAGTATTTTCATAATGGTAAATACATTTCAGGGCAAGTAGGTCATATGAATGTTACAAAAATGATACCCCAATACAGAGGGTTGTTTCATGTTTGTTGACCGATTTTGGAACAGCTGTATAAACGTGGTGCATGCTCATATGAATTTAATTTTTTACACTTGAATGAACATTTAAGGTTTTTTCATTTTTTCCCCCACACCAAATAATAAAAGGGTCCATATTTTCAGATTCGCCCTGTATAAGATGATTTGTAAAACTGTTATTTATCAAATAAGATATTATTTCCGAATTCTAAAAAATGTAATTCAGTTCAATAGGCAATTGAGAAAAAGTGAATTGGTATTGGGAGCCCGTATTCTAGTTGTTTCAAATTTCTTTAAATAACATAATCAGCTTTAGTATTAGTTATCAAAATGAATTTTTGTGAATGCCTTTGTCATATTGGATAAGATAATTCTTAAATATATTTTTTTTTCTCTTCCAGATATTTTCTTATAATGCCGACGCTGCTGAGAATATATTCCAATCATCAAACAAACCTGCTGTTGTGTCAAACAATTGAATTTGTTTGCAAGCAATTCTACATTGTTCATCAGAAACCATTTATACTTCAGATGTTTGGAAGCGTGGCACCCATTTTGGATACTAACCTAACTGGAATATATACGGAAGCCAATAAGGTAATAATGAAGTTATCATTACTATTTTCAAAATATGATAATTCAGAATGTTTTCACACTACAGCAATCAGATATGTCTTGATAATATATCTGCCAACTCTTGGGGAAGGATGCTTTAAAAAAAAAAAAAATCAACCGAAGCACAAAATGTGCAAGAGGGAGCATGGACAAATCCATCAGCTATAGGGAGTGGCCATTTCAATTTAACTATCAAATTTAAGCCAGAAAAACGTTACCCACAAAATAAACCCAACCAAATTTAGAATAATCTATAGAAAATCTGTATAACAATGGTGGTGGCGGCCACTGCCAGACGAAGTGGATGGATGTGTGTCAGGGCAGTAGTCCTGCAGATGGTCATGAGGATTGCAGTGGTAGCACATGCTCATCTCCTCTGCTGGAGCACCGCCACCCTTGGTAGCTTGGTAGGTGCCACTCCAAGGTTGGAGTGAAGTACGAATCACAACTACAATTCAGCTGCTGAATCATTTGCTATGTCACAATATCCTCAATTTTGACATTACAATCCCCTTCAGAATACGAGCCAGAGACCCAATATTGGTCGCTTTTTTACGATCTACTAACGATTCCCATCCCAATATTGACATAATCAATTGATATAACAAATCTAGCAACCCTTCTTTGGACTATCTCAATTTCACCTATGAGCCCCACATGGTGAGGATCCCAAATGGAGCTACAATGCTCGGTGGCTCGGGAGACCACCGAGCACCTACACTCCCACGGAGGTGTCATTCCTCTAACAAAATCATATCACTTGTCGTGGCCCAGTTGGTTAAGCGACTGACTGTGGTTTCTGCGGTCCCGGGTTCGATTCCCGGCGCGGGCTCTCGAAAATTTCGATCCCGGGGTACTGGTCGTTCCCCTCGCATAGTGCTTAAGTACCAAAAGGGGACGTAATGCCTGTAGTGCGGTTGACTACAGTTGATTAAAAAAAAAAAATTGTTCCTATTTTTATAGGTTTAGCTCCATTCATTTCGTTTTATCCATTGGTAATACTTACTAATATTTATTTTTCAATCAGGTTGAACCAAAATGCTTGTTTCAACTCCTTCTTGGTCTTGAACAAACACTAGTAGACCCGCTGGACATCATTGAATTGGTTCAAGTCGAAAAACCCTTAAGAGCTTTGGATTTTTGTTATCAAATGGACTCAGATTCATTCACAGTTCTTGATGCAATATCACTTTGTGTCACGGTTGTGGCCTATGCTGCTGACTCTACACGAGGTCAACAAATGCTGGTGAGATAATATTATTCTCTTTCCAATTTTCTGGTTGTGCTATATAATTTGTTAATATTTTAAAGTAAATTTTAAAATTAAAACATGAAAAAGCTAAGAAAAAATACTTTTTAATTGTGAAAATTTGGTTTTTGGTTTTGTTTCTAATCGTTCTCTCTGTCGTCTGCGCTGCCAATTTCAGACTACCCTTGAAGCAATTTTGCCTTTTTACCTCAAACATATTCAAATGCAAAGCAAGAAAAAGGATCCACTAACTGCAGCAAGAATGGAAATTCAAGCAATGCATCAGCTTGCAGGTTGCATGAAAGCATTAATAAACAACTGTGAAGCCCTCACCAAGTAATACATTTTGCAATGCATAGATTATTTTATATTTCATGCGCGACGATTTCTATATCCAATATTAACAATTATGTATTTTATTAAAATTTCTAGAAATTATACTGGTCCACAAAATACTGCAAACCCACGAAGCTCAAGTATTAGAAATGTTACGAAAACTTCATATTCACCAGCATTTGATTTTGATGATGAGAGTCATACCAGGTAATATTTATATGGAAGATTTGCCATGAACATTCGTTGTACATTTTAATTTATAATTCGAGTTCGGTTCCCGTGGTACTGGTGAAAATGTGCCCTCACTTAGCGCTTAAGCTCCAAGATGGGTACAAAGAAAAAAGGCATTGCCATGTACTCTGTATACGTAAATTCAAAGATGAATTTGTTTTTTCTTTATTAATGTTTAGGTTTCTGAATGACCTGAGTTCCAAAAAATATCAAGAACGAGAATTGGAAGACAGCCAAGTGATGCAGAACGAATTTCGCAGACCAAGGAATGCATTGCTGAATGTTATCGCAGAATTCATGAGCAAATGTTTTAATCGTCACGCTGATCTGTGCAAAAAGGTCGGACAGGATTGCAAACCTAGCGACCTTATGGATGCTAAATGTCATATGGTGAGATATTATTTTAGTAAATGTTTTCTAAACTTTCTTTTTATGTTCTCTATTTTTAAAATATGAGAATTATCAAATTTTACGAAGTTTTATATAATTAAGACTTGTTTGATGTTAATTTGGGGCCATAAATCTAGATTTTATGGTTCAAACACTTTGTGATAATCATAGTAGGTATTATGAAAAAATATCTACTTGGTGTTATTCAGAATTCATTGGCTATTTTACAATTTTATTAAAAACTGGTATTTTTGATCTGCAGAGACTTGCCGATGTCGCTCACAGCCTTCTGAAGGTGTCTCCATATGATCCTGTGACAATGGCTTGCAAAGGCCTGCAGCGCTACATGAACGAAATCCTCCCAGTGACAGATTGGTCTCAGGAGTCCCTGCGTCCGGCTCTCATGATGATAACAAGACGTTTGGATAAGACTTTCAACAAAATATCCAAAAAATCTGCAATTAGAGTTAGTAAATTTGTCAATTATATACAACTAGATAAATTGACCTCTTCTCTCGGCTGTCCCCGTGATGGCAGCGAAAGTATTTTCTGTTTTTTTTTTAACTCTGCAAAACTCTGAATGTAAGTGACTGCATGCAAAAGTCTCTCATTGTAAGATACGTTATAACACTGTAGTTGTAGATTCGTCAGTTTTAATTGGGATACTAGAAGGACTCTGATTCCATGACTCATTTCAGCATACTAACCTGGTCTTTTTAACTTTCTCCTAATTTAATCATTGTTAAATAATTATTTGCAGAGAAATACTGATTGGGATGCTGCCGCAAGTCTTCTGAAAGGAATATATCTTACTTTGTCAAAGCATCCATATGTGGCACATATACCTCATTTAAAAGTAAGGACTTGGTATTGCAAACTTTCAGACAAAAAATAATCATTCATAAACTTGTATTTCAATTAAATCATAGCTTGTATATACCTGTAATATACCTGTACCTCACGTGTAAAATGAAAACTTTTCTTACACGAACGTTCACTTAATTTTTGTTCATGCTTTTTTAATTATTAAGAGCCTAATTTCAATATGCCAAAGCATTATACTTGGTGACTCCGGATCCAGTCAGACCACGAGTGAGACGGCACCAAGCATGTCTTCTTCAGCCATTCTTAACCAAATTCCGCCTCATATTTTCTGCTCAGTTGTCGTGAAACTTATTGCCATGCAAATGCTAGTTTTGCGGGTAAGTGTCACATATTCATTAGTCACATATTCTGAAATTTTAATTTTGTTTGTCATCCAATTGAATGTAAATATTGTTTTACTCCCTCTTATTTTTTTAAGAACGGCTGAACGGTTTTTATAGTTTGGTAAATTTTAGGTAAGCTCCATTTCTCTATAAAGAGATATTTATTCTCTCATATTATGAGAGAATATTATGCCAAATCCCTCTAACTCATTTTAAAATACGCTAAATTTCAATAAAATCAGTTCAGCCGTTCTTCATAAAAAACAGATTCCTAGATATACCAAATACCCTTAGTACATGTTCTAATGTGCTATCTAGTTAAACACTTTGAAAAATGTTTCTCTCGAATTTTTTTTGTTCAAATTAGTCGAACATTGGAGAAAATGGGGTTGAAACTATTGTTCTTCCTCTTCACATTAGGATGCATTGTCGTTCGAGCAGATCTGTGGTGGCAGCGCGATACTTCCTAGTCCTGAAAAGACTGAAGCTATCCTTATGAACCTGATTCTACCACTATGTGTCAGAGTTGGTTGTGGCAAAAGAGGTGATAATAACTTATTTAACCTTTTATTAATTTTACAGATGGACAAACAAGTTTTCCAACGAGAACTTGTAGCAAGTAGATAATATATTTTTAAGCGTCTTGATTTTGCGAACCAAGAATGCCAGATAGAATAGCAATGTTATCCGACCGCTACAGTAATGGTGAATGGATATTTGTAATTTTAACTCATTGAACACGCTTCACTCCATCACAATCACCGAAAATAATTTGAAGAAATTACGTCTTGTCTTGATTTTGGCAATGTCAACTCATTGCCATGTCTTTGTCATTTTTAATAGTTGCTAAAATAACTGATACATTATTTCGTATGCAAAAAAAGGCAGCAAGATTATTGAAATATTTTTATTTTGTTTTTTTAGACATGTTAACAATACGACAATCTGACATATCATTTGCTTTGAGCGTCATCTTGAACACACTTAATCCACCAGCCAATAAACCAACTAATCCGTCTCAGTCAACACACAAATCTGACTTGCGAATGTCTATGTCGTTTTCGGAACGGTCGCAAGTAAGACAGAAGCAATCTCTCTTCCAAGTAGCATTTTTAGGTAAGTGTCGATTTTCCTTTGGTATTTCTTTGTCATGGTACTTTTTTCGCTGCTAAAGTATGAAATTCAAAATAATGGCGAACTACCAGCCGTTCCATTTATCCATTTACTGAAACCCAGAGTAATGTCTTAATCGATTGGACTGATGAATGATATTAATCGAAAATCATTATGTTGAATGACATATCAGCAACACTCAAGTCTCGTACTTTGAAAGTCCTATATGGTGATGAAGACAAAAAGTGACATAAATTAGAAATTTTTTTGAAACTGTAAAGATTTAATATAAACATTTAAGATAAACCACCATGTGGTGCATGTGGCGCTGGTTCAGGTGATCTCACCAGAGGTCACCTGAGCCAAGATGGCGGTGGTTGCACATTAAATTGTGGGCCTACTAAACTCAGCAATGACTCAGACACGCTGGGTAGAAAATAAAGTGTGACTTCTTTCTTCTAAAAATAGTCGAGGATTTGGTCAGATGACTTCTGCAGAAGTCACCTGACTCCGAGCCACATTCACCCCCTTGGTGGGGACTGATGCACACTCAGTGCATGGAGGTTTCCAAACTCAAGGAACCACCACCATGCACCTGCCACTTTGTTCAGTCGGAGAACGGTGACATCCTTGGTATCTTGGAGGTGTCATCATTGTTATCCAGAATGTGCTCTCTCTGGAGTGCACATTCTGGATAACACTGCACTTGTGGCAAATTTGGGGCTTCACAATGGACAGAGGGATGGAACAGCATAACAAGAAAACAAAACAATACATGGTTCACATAGCATGAACCGTGCCAGTGGTGTACCAGATCTCATACATGCACCAAGCATTGAACATGATAGTGCTCACACTGGCTTGTACATACTAGTCCTTTAATAGTGTCCACATATTGAAGGCACTGTGCTTCTGGAGTGGGACAGGTAGATAGCACATCTCTAACTATACCACCTGGAGGTTAACCTCTCTCTGGAGTTCAGCCTCTTCTGATCCTTTGGCCTGATGGCGCTTTCAGCTTGTTGCCACTTACTCATGTACTCTTGATCTGAATTAAACAGGTTAATTTTAAAACAGTCATTTGAGGGTGTATGTACGAAATGTTGAAATTTTGACATCTCATTTTCTGAAATTCAGGTCAAAATTCTCCAATGTGCACCCCCATGTACTGTCCACATAGACGTAGATCTACGTTAAAATGAATGGGGCACAAGACCAATGACGTGAAAAGAAGCGAATGCATATATCATTTTATTAATTTAGAAATTTTTTATAGGTTTAAAAGTTCTTATGGTGTGCTTCGAAACTCAGCTGATGGCCGATTGGTATGACATTTCTCGTTGTGTTAGGGAGCTGGGATCCAATCATCAAGGTTAGCACTAAGGTTTTTTTTACGATAACGATTTCAAGTCTGGAGAACTCACCACATTTTTTAGTCCACTGGATTTAATTAAGTCCGGACTGTCTGGTTGCCTGTGGTTGGGTTCGATTAACTGTGGCGTTTCCCATTGCTTTTGCTTTTGTTGCAACTGTTTCTCGAGCACGGTGAGCGGCTTTGCGGGAATTGTTGAAAAATAATAAAGCCAAGAGGCCAAGAGGGCCAAGAGTTCTTAATAGAGAAAATCTTAATAATAGAACATGTTTATCCACCATTATTATGATATATGACTATGCGAATTTTTTTCAGCTGGAGTATCCTTATGGAACTTCCTGGAATTTGTGGTCATCTACAGAAACCCAATATTTATTTTATTACTACCTTTTATACAACACAAGGTATTGTTCTTATAATTTATCTCCGTACAGCTTAGATAATAATTATTCTTATTATTTTTAATCGATTGTGTTGGACACAGACTAGCGGCTACTCTTATTCTGAAGTGAATAGCACCACAGAAGATTATGTGCCCATCTCGATGCTGCGTCTTTCAATAACTATAGAAATTACCCTGGTTTTTGACAACTTACTCTTTATTGCTTTATTAGCTGACCGAAACGGAACATGTTCATGAACTTGAGTACCACTACCGCGAGAGCATCAAAGAAAAGCTGTATGGATTTGTTCCTGCAACACCAAAATGCAAGGCAGTGCTTATCCTAGAGTTTGCCAACGAGCTGCGAAGGTTACAACAGGAAATTACGAATAAAAAATCTGGTAAACCTGTGTGCTTTCAATTACCTATTTGTGTGCATGAAGTCATTTTTTACATTATGTTTTGTATTTGTGCTTTGGCTGTGCTTGACATTAATTTACATTTACTAAATTGCTTAGTTCTTCTGCGATCGCGATCTTTTCGAATAATTTTGTAAAGCTGCTTGATAACTATGTATGGTGCTGATTTTGACATTGCCTCTTGCCGGTTGTGTTTCTGGTGACTGCATGCAAACTTTCCAGGTGAGTCAGAAACGAAAACTTTGCTTCCTGACTCTGCCGACGAGTCACTATGGAGACCACCGGCTGTGCTGACCGAATGCACCAGTGGCACGGAGAAGCACACGATTGGTCGCACTTTGGGTGCTCGAAAATTAGGTGAGAATACATGCCTGTATTACATTTCCAATTCTTTATTAGGTGAGAATACATGCTTCGTTGCATGATAATTTCGAGGTTGGCTTTAAATCGAAATGCCCCGGTAGTATTTCCGAAAGACTTTGTGCTTCGTGACAATTTCATTGAAAAGCTGGACTCGCGAACCTTTAAAATGTCTACAGATTTGGGGCTATCTGGGTGAAGACTATAGATCTGGCGCTATCTTCAAAAGGAATAAGAGATTCACTAGTCTACTAGCAAGTCAATCATGGGTTTTCAACCCATTTGCTCCAAATAACGTCAATGCGACTTAAGTGGGCGATAGTGCAATTATTTTTTATTAACTCGCAAAAATGCAGTCGGAATCTGTGGATTCAGTATGATTTCCCCTTTAAATGAGGGTTGGGTCGATCATCATTACTGCAACACGACTCGTCGTAGCCCAGTCGGTATTGTTACTGGCTGTGGCTCGGCGGTCCCGGGTTCGATTCCCGGCGCGGGCTCTCGAAAGTTTCGATCCCGGGGTACTGGAGGTGCCCCTCGCATAGTGCTTAAGCACCATGAGGGGTACAAAAACGCCTGTAGTGCGGTTGACTACAGTTGATAAAAACAAAAACAAAAAAAAACATGACTAACTGGATGCAAGTGCTTAAATTTGAGTGCACTCAAGTTTGCCCAAATTGCAGAACGTTGTTAAGCAGAGTTCGACAGTTTGGTGTCGAGAAGATTGCGAGATCGTAAGTGTGTGTTCCATGGAGTCATTCATCCAGATGGAACACAAGATTGCAGGGTTCTAAAGCAGACATCGGAATAAATAGTTCTCATTATTATAATTCATGTATGAAAAAATTATCAAATTGAGCAGCCCAATGTCACGCACAATGTCGCGAGAAGTTTTCAGAAGGCTTCTCTGCGGGCATGGCAGATTTGGTGGTGGAACCTCACGTCCTGAGCTGTTGCTCCCTGTAGATAGTTTCCATTGGTGACGACGAGAATGGATGATGGAGTCACATGGTGGAGCTGTTTACAAATCCGTATGTTTTGTATCACCACAAATCACCATGACCTGAGTCATGACATACAAAAGACAGACTGTCTGGATCAGCTGTCACAATGCATAGTTTATGGGCAAAGCTAGGGCACTCAAGGAACAGACCATTCACAACATGTTACATCACATTTGTAGTTCATAGGTGATGATGTGACATTGGAATCACCATTGTGATCTGCTGTCACATTCTGTTCATTGTTCTAGTTCACACGCAATGACGTGCCACTGGAAAGCAAACCCAGAGCCATGGCGCTGTGTGAAGAAAAACTTTATTTTTTTGGATTTATGATTGGATTTTATTTATTTGGATGTTAAAATCATCGAAGATCTTTCATCTTTGATGTGGCATAATTCAAGATTGATGATTATGCTTTCTTTTGTTCTGATTTATTTGTGACTTATAGAAAGAAATGCTTTTTTATTTTTTCAAAATCCCTTTTTATCAAAATTAATTTTTAGTCATTCTCTATGGCCTTTCCAGGTCAGAATAAATTAGTGATTATGTCAGATTCCCCATCTAACTTGAACCAAGCTAAAGTAATCTGCAAAACATTTTTAATTTACAGTGACTTGTAGCAGTAATTTAATAACTTGTTGTGCATCTAAAAAAATATAAATTTAAATATCGAATTTTTTTTACTAATAAATAATTTATGAACGTTGCTCTATTTTATATTAAAAAATAGCAATTTCAAGTGATTTTGTCTTTGATGACTTTTGGTGCTAACTAAAAGGCGTTTTAAATCACTTGGTAAATACAGAAAATACTTCACTCCAAAACATTATAGACTTAAGGAGCTTAAGTGGAGCTCAGTGGTTCTTAAGTATAATAAAAATTATTATATCAGATAATTCCGTAATTCCAACTTTTGTATTCCAAAACTGCAAGAGATTCTTTTTCTCGCTTTAGAAAATTGAGATGGGTATTTTGGGAAAAGATATCAACGAAATTGACTTGGGACCGACAGCAGTTAGCCCTTGGACTGAAGGCACCACTTTTATGGGTCATCTCACCGGAAGCCCTCCATCAATATTTTACGCCCTCTACATATAGATACGCTTTCACAATTAGCAATTAGCCGTTAAACAATATAATAGGAAGAAGAACGTCTGGATTATTTTCAATAAAAATGGGGGTTGTGCCCGGGACAGGCCGAACGAAAAAAGACCAACAAGAGTTGCCAAGATAACTCTTCTAAAAACTAAACTAGAAAACCGTGGGAACTGACGATGACGATTCACATTTAACAAATTTACCACATCCACATCTCCCGTGGAAAATTACTATTTATAATTACCCAAGGTAGACGGTACCGGTTTCACGCAACACCACTGCGATCATCAGCTGTCTTTTGGATGATGAAAAATAAATTTGAAAATAAAACTAGAGCACCTCGGAAGATGTGGATGTGGTAAATTTGTTAGATGTGAATCGTTATCATCTGTAGCGTCAGTTCCCACGGTTTTCTAGTTTAATATTTTCATTTTAAATAATAGTTTACTATTATTATATTAGAAGGGTTCCCGCCAACTGTTGTTCGTCTTTTTCCGTCCGGCCTAGCTGACCAGGGGCACAACCCCCATTTTGATTGCAAATTAGCCGTTCTCCCTTACGAGGCTTTGTTTGTGTGGTACATCCTAATTGTTGGCTCGACCTAACCCTCAGTGCCCGGGGCCTCCATGTCAAGCGGGAGCGCTTCCTCGCCCCGGGAAACAGCGCTCTCTCGAGAATGGAGCATTCGCAGTGACAAGGCGTCTGGTGTGCCTGCTGTCGCCTACGACATTGGTCGCCGAACCATGGAGCGTTTTCTGCGTCGAACTAGTTACCCCGAGGGAGAGAACCAAGGTGGCCAAGGTGACTTTTTCTCTATAGGTGTCGTAGCGCTGCTTGGTCGGCCTGTCCAACTCAATGTGTAGCAGAGTCGTAGCATCCGCTTTTCCACCCCCTTTTCTACAACAATTCTGTTAAATGTTCTGGGGGTATCATCTTCACGACATCCGCCTTCTTCGCATTAGATGCACCTTAGTCGCACCGTTCCATGCTTTTTTCTGCCTCAATTGATCCAGCCTCAACAATCCAACAATAACTTTTCAATTAAAAAAATTAAGTTACACCGGATTGTACGAGTATACTACGGAAACTATTGCTAGCTCTCTTTGGCGGCCAGACACAGGTCTTAGATCCAGTGTCATTCGTCGTAAAGATTGATTGTTCAGATTATTCTACTGCTAATCGGTACATCATCCGCATTTCTTCTGTACGAGGTCTCCAACCGAGTAAAAGTTTTAACAAATATATAAAATGATTGATGGACTGCAATCGAGAAATTAATTGGGTTTACCAAGTTTCCGGAAACTTGGTAAACACAATTATTTTAAGAAAGGCGCAGTAAGAAAGTTGGAGTAGCCATCACTCGATTCATATGTCTTATTGTTACAATTATTTTATTTATTTTAATTTACTGGGTATTGACGAAAGTTGTCTTTGTGTTTCGCAAATCTGCAATTTCTTTATTTTGTGAAGATCAGAAGTAAACGTTGCTTATTGACGATCTTGTTGCCGACTCTCGAGTGCAGTCCATTAATCGTTTTACTTTGTTATCTACTATTTTCGAGTAAAAGTTTATTGAAAACTCGAAATATCGAAGATTTAATTTCACTCGACTAGAATTCGTGCCCTATGTTTTCATGTTTTCAATATGGGCAAAGGGGTCCAGTGCCATTTTAGGATCGACGCCTTTTTACGCACTGAGGGGGTATCTTGACTGTGCGCACAATGCCAATCTACAGTACATTAGTGTACATGTTGTAAATTATGTCGTTCGAATTTTAAAATTCAAACATTTTGTTCTTTAAATTTTGTTTTAGCACGTGATTTGTATCGCTCGCAATGGACACGATTTCAAAGAACAATTTGCCCCAATCTCAATCATAATTGAAATATCTCGAGCAACTTGAAGCATTGCTTACATAGACCTGATGAATTTATAAAGACCGAGATAGATCCAAGGTAGACCCTCGGAGGTATCGATAATAAATGAAAGGGCGTCGATCCTAAATAAATATTTGACTAGGGGCGCAAGTTCTGGGTTCGAATTATCGCGTGGGTGGAATTAATTGAAAGCTCAGCATATCTGAGATTCTGGATTCGAATCCCGGCTTGGTTGTAAGTTAAAGAGCAAATATAGTTGATTCGGCGCGGCTCATGTGAAGAACATTGTAGTCATTTTTTGTACACAACAACACAGTTGATGTTTATACACAAACACAAAATGTAATTTGTGCATAATTTGCAAATGTACCCTGTATATATATATATTAGACGCATGTCTGTTTGTAAAATTGAATTTTGGATATTATTTTTTTCTTTGCTATTTACAATTGCAAATAAAGCAAGTTTTATTTTTAATTGTTTTGCATTTTTGTTTCTGTGGATTCGTTTTCTGAAACTTCTGCGATTTCGAAATATATTTTTGAACAGTTTATTGTTGCATGGCATGGTAGCTGAAGTTTTGATATCACTAGGGAAATGTGTGCTTTGTATGTTCAATATACTTTTAACCAAAAACTGTAATAGTGTTTTTTTTGTCACCTTTCATTCATGTGTGTGTAAAATGTCATAGCAATTTTGAATCGACTACTTTTAATACACACAAGTTTCGCCTTTCGATCTTGCGAGCGCCATTTTGAACCTCAAGAATTCGAATAATGACGTCACAGAGTTGAACGTACGCGAGGCCAATTCATAAAGAATGTAAAGACCAACATGTGTGCCAAATTTTAACGAAATAAATTGAAGATTCGCAATTTTATTATCAATTTTCTATCGAAACGTTTTTTTTTGGCCCACACTGTATATTGTTTCAAGATCCCAACTGAAGTTGATAAATCGTAATAGTAATAATTTGATGGATTAAATGACAAATTATTAATTGGTGTGCATAAATCAGAACATTTGTTGCGAAAATGGAAATTAGGATGTCTTTATTTTTAGGTTGACGGAATAGAGCTCAAGACAGTGTTGGTGGAAAGATATAAATAATTTATAATTGTGGTAATAGGTTTGTATTCGCGGCTGTTAATAAACAAAGCAGTGACGACACAGCGACAAAGAGGCCTTAACTACCTCAAAATATCTGAAACAAAATTTGTTTTTTTTTTCGATCTTATTGGAAAATGCAAAAGCATCCTAAGTTTTTCGGAAGTGCACAAGATTTGAGTAATGGTTAACTAAGTTTAATAATTTTTTATTGAAGGAGTCGTCGGAAGAAACCATCGGCATAATCCTAGAGTTATATTCGTTCCACAATCGTCATCCCCCTGCCCCTATCCGCGAAACTTCTTTGAGTCACACGGGTGTATTGTGTGATTGCCTCCCAACAAGGGGGCAACAACACAATCACCCGCCACCAGAGAACATAAACAGATGTTTCGCTCGTAAATTTTTATTTTATCGTTTAATGTTTTTTTGGTTGACCAACAAATCCAATAAGCGAAAAACTGCACAAATTTTAATTCAAAACAATATTAGAATGTATTTTGACTGAGGAAAAACAGGAGGCTGCATCTCTGGAGAATTTCATCAAAACATTAATTGAATTAAACAAATGACAGACGACAGACACATGATCTACTGAAAATATAAGAATATATATTATATATATTTTTTTAATAAGATGGACAAATAATAAACAAGAATGTTTTGACTGTTGTTGTACAATGTACTTCATTCACTGAATCAATAATTTGTAACATTTGTTTTCTATTCAGGTAATGATCTACAAACGGTATATGTTACATATTATGTGATGGTGGATTTGTGTTTGTGTGAAGTTTTCAGCATTAATGATCGATAATTCCTCCAACTTCGTATTTAGATCTGCCCAAATCACCATCTGCAAGTTCAGAACCCCGACTGACCCGCTTCCAGAGGCGCTCGACCCGTCACATTCGTAAGAGGAGCACACGACCCGGCACTGATGGCGCTTACAGCTCTAGTGTGCCTTCAATGACGAAGCCTGAGGAGGAAAGGGTTGAGGTTAACAACGATTCGAGTCATCCACGGAGCCCCTTAAAGGACGCGGAGGGCGCTGGCGACGCCAGGAAGCATCGCTTGCAACGGCAAATGGCACAAAGTCGCAAAACATTTCGATTTCGGTCGATGAAGAAGGTTGGTGACAGACACTATCAGGTGAATTGCTCTTTGACCCTTGTTTTAAAACTCGGCCAAAAATCATCCGAATATTATGAATAATGACTTACTCAACATGTATATATTTTTTACAACAAACAGCAAATTCGGTTTGTGTCAAAATAACATTTATTTTACAACAGCGCCTGCACAAAAGTGCATTTTAATAGTGTACAGACTAATCCAGATAATTCTGGAAACGAAACTTAAACCATTTTAATTTTTTGTCGATCGATTGACACATATTAAGAATTTAAATGAAAACTTCAAATAAAACTTATGATTTACAAGCTATTAATTATTAAAGAGAGCCTGGATTGGTTTCCGGTTTGGATCATTGCAATCTTTAAACACTTCGTGAATTTCAAATATTTTCTACAAATGAAATATTTGCTTAGGGATCACATTTTATGAATTTTAGAAGCAAAGCATCATTTTTATTTTCAGATGGAGCATTACGATTACGACAATTACCAAAAATGAATGCGTTTCTTGCGCAAACGCTACTGTAAAATCAATTAATTGTTACACAAATCGTTGTTGCCATTTATTTACAAAATCAATTTTCTAGATCAGTTGCAATTTTCATAATTATTGGGTCATTTTTGTACTCAATTTTTAAAATATTTAATGGGGCCTGATTTCTTTTTTGCCTAACTGTATAAGCCGATTGGTGTGGATAGTTTCAAGATCTCACAAAATGACGATGTTGTAGCATTTGTATAATTTTAACACGAATTATATTTCAAATTAAAGACTATGCAGATAACTACAGTGCCAACAGACGTGGACCATCAGGATGCAAACGTGACATCTCTCGAGAAGGAGCCGACTGTGTCGAAGACGGAGGACTCACAATCTGAGACGTTTCAGGGTATCATTGGTGGGGTTGCGTCACCTGCAAAAGTCACCAGAATTAATGTGGAGGGTGATAGCAACAACGCCACTATCTTGCCTGTGTCGTCTGGTACACCTGAAAGGTCCGAGCAAACGAGTGTTTACATTACTGGTTCTCCTCAGCTTTACGATTCTAGCGAGTCTCTCACACAAGGGGAGAACTGTGCCCTTCTACAAGAGTATCATTCGAAAGTCATGCCATTTGACAGTCAGGATGAGAACACACTTCTGTGAAATGATCGTATCAGTTTCGTTATAGGTGAACAATTTTTTTCTAGTATTATGAATCATTTTATTTTCGCTTATTTAAATATGAAATGTTTAGCTTCGTTATTTTTTGCCAGTTTCGACGTTATACCAATCGTAGGCCTCACAGAATGTTGTTAAATATTTAAAATATAAATTTCTCAATGATCCGGATATTGACAAATAATATTCTCGAGTAATAGTAGCGATAATTCTCCTAACGTCTTCGATAACAATTTGCCTCCTTAAAAAAATCAGTTTTCTGAAATAGTTGCACGGCACAAACTCTGAATGAAAATTCGACGCTGGGATGTTGCTTTTTGTTTTGTTGAAGAAAAAGACGTCTATTTACGTGTAAATGAAAAATTCCAAAGCGGGTTAATTTATCAACAGGAGTGTTTTCAAATAATTTTATAACTTTTAGGTAAAAATTGAAACTTTTGAGACCAATTTCTGTAATTGTCTGCCACATTAAAAAAAAATGCAGAAGACGCAATACCGACTGGGCTTAAATCCAGAATATGATTAAGGTTGTTAATTCAATGGACTCGGGTGGAATTAATTATATCAACGCAGTCAGTCGATACCTGTCACTGATCAGTGATCCGATCGAGTTAGCTTTCTCCAATGATATATTGTTAGTCCAATAATGATGTAGTCAAAGTCGGGACATCCTTAACTGTTCATTAGTGCCAAAGCGTCCGAAAATGTATCTGTCTTCTCCAGAAATGTGTCCTGACTTATACAATATATTATTGGAGAAAACTATCTCCTTCGAATCACTGATCGGTGAAAGGTATCGACTGACTATCCGAGTCGATTGAACTAATAACCTTAATCAGATTCTGGATTTTAGGCTATTATCGCACCAATCGGGTTCGATTCCAGAAATTCGACAGAATGATTAGTATTTCAACTATAAGTACTGTACAAGCCTGTACAAGCCTGTACTGTACTGTATAAGTACTGTAACTATTAGTATTGTACAAGTGTACACTACATCATTTGTTCAGAGTACCACCTACTTATGTGCTGTGCATTTTTCAAGGGGAGAATTACCCGAAAACTTGTTTTTACGCTGTTTGAATTTTTTGTCGGAAAAATGCCGATCGTAATTTCAGGTTCTGGTTTCGAATTCTAGTCTGGGATAAAATAACTGGAATAAATACACTGTAAAAGGTTAAATAATAAAGGCATGCTTCGAGCTGGGGAAGCCGATGCTGGGTTCTTCCAGGTTGCTTCTGGGAGAAAGAGTGCACATATGCCATGTATGTAACTAGGTAGTTTGTAATGTACTTATTTATGAATTATGTAATTCTATATTAGGCGTTGCGGTAGATATCATGCATACTATAATATAATTTAATGTAGAAATATATAGTCTCATTTATATTAGTATACCTGTATATTTCTGCTAATCAGAACTATAATCATAGTTTCCTAGGAAAGACGCGTCTATAGAAATCCCAACCTGTTGTATTTGATCTGATGCGAATCAATGATGTTGATCTGTTTATGATTTATTGTTTTGTGTTTTAGGGCATTTACGGGGATCGATAGTATAATGTGCAATTTGTTTGAAATTATCTCGCATAGAATATTGTCCACCATGTTTATGGGATATATGACATGATTTTTACTATTATGGTAGGATCAAAAATAACGATCACTACATGTACTATTGCTGTTGTCGTTCTTGTGTATTGTGCAAATTAAAATAAATGTCAATAGCATTTTCGATGGTTTTTATTGTGATAACTCAATCAAGTTGCTGTGAATTAATTTTATTCGCTGCTATAAGTACAAATATATAACTATAATTGCCAGCCATGTTTGTTACATTATTTTGGTCACTATATTAGACATAAGTTAATGTTGAGACATATTTGCACGTAAAGTTCAAAAAAGATATATACTATTTTTTTTTCTTTGGAAAAGTTTTTTTTTATATTATTTTTATTTATTTATTTTTTATTTTTACTTTATTATATTTTTTTATTATATTATTTATATAATAATATATATTATATTATATAATATAATTTAAAAAATATATATATATTTTGTCAAAATAAACAAAATACATATATTTTTTTAATTCATTGAAGTGACGGGTCACAACAGGAAGATTCTGTACCCCTCTCAGTGCTTAGGCACTACTATGTGAGAGGCACATTTTCACCAGTACCACGATCCAAAGCCCGCGCCGGGAATCGAACCCGGGACCGCCGAACAACAATCCGTCATAAACCAACTGCGCCACGACGACTCGTAATTACGCAAACATATTATATCGCGCACTTCTTTATTTCGTTATCAATTCAGAAGTTTGCTCTTTTTCTTCTCCAATCGACCGGTGACAAATATATTTTTTGTATCTTTAACCTTAGTAGGGCCTCCACATATCGTTTTACGATGAGGGGTCCCGATAATCTTCGCGTCGCACACAATTTCACATATTTAATTTTTTGTTTGTAGTATGCTTATGACGCTGAATAAAATTTTAAAAAAACTTAAGAGCTGCACCTAAATACTGAAACTGAAGGAAAAGCAGTTTCATTGGATTAAATCCGATGACCACACCGGGACACTGCATTGCTCTATTGGAAGATTGTGTCGTTCTGAACGTTAATTATGCAATAGCGCAAAGTATGAGAAATCTGTTCACATTTTCTTTTCTTTATATCTTATTCAAAGCACGTGAGCACAATTGAGATGGAGGAATTGCAATTCGAGAGCGCCTATTAATTTTTTATCAAATCACGGACGAGCGGCACATGTCGATTCTGTTCAATGTCTTAACGCACCTCGCAAAGCATGCTTAACCAGCGTAACTAGGGTATTACAATTCTCTGAAAGACTTGAGTCCAACACGGAGGTATTATTTTAATTTTCTGTACATCTTTTATTAACACAATCTCATCACAGGGCATACAAACTTGAAAACAATGCTTCATGAGTTCATGAGAATGAAATCCTTGCAAAAGATGTCAAGAACCAGAGGATTTATGAAAAATCTACAACATATTTAATATAATCTATTTACAACACTTAGCAGCATGACAGCTTACTTTATCCATAAAAAACAGCTTTACAAATGACACACGAGACAATTAGGACAAGAATACTGGAGGTTCTTCACTGAACCCAAGAAATATTTGGGAGAAATAATGATTGTGGCATAAACTGACCATTTACCAATCTTGATATAATTTTTATATAAGCTCTTAATAAAAATTGGGGGGAAAAAACGTATGTTCTAAAAACAACCCTTCCTTGTTCGTTAAATAACCAACAATGAAGTAAGAATCGACAAATGAACCTGCATCAGCAATTGTTCTTGAAAACCTTGGTTTTTATAAGACAGAATTAAACCTTCGATTTCCAGAGGCAAATAAATATAAAATAAAAGTTGTCGAATGCGAATTTTGGTATGTGACTCTGAATAACCAAAGTCAAAGTTGGGCCTTATTATTCATGAAGCTATCAAACGTAAAGATTACTTTTTAATTAATTGGCTGATAGAAAATTAAAGAGAATGGATGCTTCCCTGCTGGTCCAAATAGCATGTACAATCAATTTCAGACATAACATATTACAAGACATTTAACAAAGTCCTCTTGTAATAATAAATAATATATTAAAAACTGATCATGGTACAGAATATTGAATTACGGCAAACGAAATATTAGCATTTCTTGATTCTCGGCCGATGATTGCCGATAACACGATTTCAATGCCACAACAATAAATAATTGTCATCCCACCAGGATAACTAGACATTGAGGACACCGCACTTGATACACGATCGTGTTGCCCAAATGACTCCTTATATAATAGATAAGAAATATGAAGAAATTCTTTTTTAACATAATGTGGACTCACGAAGTTCACTAATTGTATCTGTACAACACGTGTGAAGTAAGAGCGTGTCATTTGAACAATCATGAAAACAAGTGCTAATAAACAAGGAAAATGTATATTGGCGTTGGAACAACGCACAACTTAGACATTCGGGGAAGTATTTAACTCTTGAGGTGAAAATTTCAAATGTGTTACTCAAGTGACGCACAGTGCGATATCACCGGGAACAAGATTGCACATGTAATCGCAAATTTTGTAACCCATCATTGTGGAAAGGATGTGTTTATTTATAAATATTTTAAAATGTATTGATTAAAAATCATGATTACATTTTTTTGGACAAGGTATCAGAATTCGTTGGAAGAATGTCTGCTAAGCGATATCTGTTTTGGGAGAAAACATGATCGCAATCTTGATCGCAAATTGACGAATTGCAGTATCACGCTATGCATATAAATAATATTGCTCCTGCCTAGCTAGCTTGCACAGCCATACTCAAAATACAATTCAAGATATATATATATATATATACTATTTTTTTTCTCGCCCAGGAAGGTAAGTCACAGTGAAGTATCTCATGCAACCTCCATCGGATGAATATAAAATAAAGAGTTCCAAACCTTGACAGTCGCTAAACCAAATTGACCAAACCCAAAATTTCATTTCACCTTTTGTCATGGACTAACTCAATATTGTTTGATTTCCCCCAAATATGTATTGAAACCATTTTAATATTGAATGGAGGTAGCATGCGATACTTAAATTATCTAGCATAATTTAATAATAGTGACCATTTAGACAGAGGCATTGGCACAATCTGCAAAAAAAGTTCAATAATTTTTAAAATTTTAATAATGGATTTATTTATATAAGTTCATCTTTGAAATCGAATGAGAAATCTAAATGCGAATAGAAATGTGACGAAGTCGGTCCAGTAATTTAGCGTCAAACTGAATCATGTTGTCTTCATGGAACAGATATAAACATTCAGTCCTTTACAAGATTTAAATATTTGACCAGAATGGAATTTGATGACGCAAATATGTCCTTTTGAAAAATTGCCATTTTCCCCCCTCTTCAATTTGACTAACTAGAAACCTTGATATGCCCAACTCATTCGAACTTTCTATAAAACTTGACATTTATTTTTAAACGTTTTTTACCTTTACACTATTCACAATTTTGTACAATGTTTCGTCAACAAATTATGTAACCATCTTAATTTATATTAAATTATAATTTTTAAACATCTAAGGATTTTGGCCTTTTCTGTCCATAATATTTCTACCAACCACAAGCACGCCGGTTCCAAAGAACCCACCAGAGCAAACAGAAATATCTTTTCAAGACTTGCTCGCACATTATTTATATTAAGTATATTTACAGATGAAAAAAAACTATTTACAAATATTTGACATCATGCACTGGATTATTTATACATTAAAGACATACTTGGAAAATCAAATTGAAAAACAATAAAGGTCCTAACCAGTTGAAGATACTTCAAAAGTACATAGTTTTGACCCCCATGATTATGTCAATCAGATTATCAAAAAAGATACGAAAAAGAAAAAAGCAAGATCTTCGATATGATTGTCTGGCTACATTCATGGCGCCAGTCAGAAAGATATGGCATCACATTGCCAAATATGTTATTGATGGTTGCTAAAAAAACGGTGTACACCACGGCTACATCTGTGACCATGGAACATGAACATGGCATTATCGCTCCCCGAGGGACAATTCAGCGTGAAATGGCTTGAGATCTCATGTCCCCTGGATCGGGGGGAGCAACAGGATCTAGGTCGTAGCATCATCACATCAAATATTTACATGAATGTCCAGGTGGGTAACTTTCAGTTGTGCAACTTTCAGCAGACAACGTAAACGTCAAGAATTCTCCTCTGCGGACAAGGGTCATCTGGAATGTTTGTGATCTACAAATTGCACCTACAGAGTCTCATGTAGATACCGAACATTGCACACACGTGTCATTACTAGAAGGGTCAAACGCACTGATGACGAACACCTGCAGTGCACTGTCCCATTGCAAGCAGTCAAAAGTGAATGCCTCCCTACTTATAGAACTTCCATCTTCATGTGTTGCTGATTAACCATTACAGATCTGGTGCAGTCCTGGAGTGAAGCCATCAGCATAGACATTTGAGGTGGCGGTGAAGCAACCTTCTTTGACAGGTTTAGAGGTTGGTTCTCTCCTGAAGGTAAGCTACTGCCAACCATTAACCGACGCAGCTCACCCGGCTGGAGCTGTCCAATCCTCGTCACTGGGGACCCTTGTCGTGCAGAAGTAAACTGCTGTGGCTCTTGGGATTGCTTGCAGTTCGGTGGTGCCGGCGATGATGGATTGGAACGAGGAACGGGTGAAGCTCCAGCACTGTTGCTGCTTCTCTGGTGGCCCTGCAGGTGATAGTAATGTCGTGGGAGAGGCGAGTGGCCACCACCTGGCAATTGTTGAGGCATCTGGTGGTGCTGGTGTGGATGCAGTGGCGGAGACATTGCTGTTGAAGTGTTGATTTTTGTCTGCTGCTGCTGAGGCTGCGAAATTTGCAGCTGCTGCTGAAGTTGAGACACTTGGGAAAACTGTGATCCATTTGTCTGCTGAACCTGTGACGCCACAGGAGACGATGAGAGGGTGACAGTAGAAGAGGTTGATGCGATAGACTGGGCTCCGGCAACGAAGTTTGACCAATTGGCTTGATTGACTGTTGTGGAACTATATCCATTACCATTGGCCCCAATTTGGGGAATGTAGTAACCGGGTGGACATGGCAGCACACTAGCATTCTTGGGGCCCGGACAATTTGCCTGACTCCCGCCGTATGCAGCACTGTTACTGTTCATGGAGTACTTCTGAGCATGATGTTGCTGCGACTCATTGCACATGATGATGTTGTGAATAATGTCTGTTCGCTTGAGCTGCTGCTCACTCATGCGGGGCGCCTGTTCCAGTGAACGCACCAGCATGCTGTGGGTGCTGGCTAGTGAAGGTAGTGGTGGTGCTACTGTTCTGGGTGATGGAGTTGTGGGCACTGCAATCTGGCAGTTCACAGGAAAAGGAGACTGTGACCGACCAGGTACAGTTGCCTCTGGGCTGGCCGGTGTGGGAGAGGCTGAACCAGAGTCTTTTCGAAGAGCACGAAACTTCTTGTGAGGCTTGTAAGCCTCATCCATGAAAAGAGCAGTGCTGACCAATGGTGGCGCTTGAAGCGCTCTCTTGAGGACAGGCATATCCCTGGCTGAGAGGCGCGAGTTCGGAGACTTGTTAACCTCATTGGCCGATTCCTCATCCTTGCTTTCCTTTGACAGCTTATCCTCATCCATAACGAGCGAATGAGGGCTACTGCACTCCGATGTGCCACGGCTGGGAACACTGCCAAACTCCTTGCCACTCTCAATGCCAGAGTCTGTGGGAGACTCCAACTTGCGCTTGCAGCCCCTCTTATAAGGGGTACATTTGTTGCTCCCAAGAAGTTGATTGTCCCCGGAGGAAGTAGTATTGGCTGAGCAGCTCTCATCCCCAGAACTACTGCCTCCATGGCCTTGCTTGGGCATGTTTGGCGACAGGCGAGCCATCTCACCAGAGCAGATGCTCTCACTGTCCCCTCCACTTCCCTTCGTGCTGGAGAGAGATCCCATTGGTGAGCGCACACACGAGCCATCATCAGCCATGAAGCTCCCGCTGCCATTGTCTGACGAACTGCCAGGACTTCCACCATAGAGCTCATGCTCCTTGCCAGGGTCAGAGTGAGAGTCCGGACTCCAAGCGTGGGAGCCATCTTGGGTGTGCATAAGCACGCCATTGTGCTGCTGCTGCTGCTGTTGTTGTTGTTGAATCATGTGCTGGTGGGGCAAATAAGGTGATGGCACCATATGGTCTCCCTCATCCCAACTGCCTTTCGAGTCCTCATTGCAGTGCACTGTGCCCTTAGAGGCAGACATTCCGTAAGTGTTCCAGTGGCTCACCTGAGTTTGATAATGTGAGTGCATGTTGGTGGCGTAGTGTTGCGTGTGTGCCTCCTCAGTCTGCTTTTGCTGCTGATGATGATTGAGAGCGTGATTGTGAACAGCATCCGGGCGTTCAATGTTAATTTCAATTTCAGAGGCCATGCTGTTTATGGCAAGAAGTTTCTCTGAGTGCAGCGTGTTGAGCGTCCGAAGGTCAGGAATCTTTTGTAACAACTCCTGCATCAGGTTGACTGTCTGAGAGTGATTGTGGGAAACGGCATGGCTCAAGGCATCCCTCAATTTTTCTTGCATCTTTTCTACAAGATCCGCGTTACGGAGGCCTGGTCGATCTGGAAGAACACAAGATATATCCTATATTAGAATCGTGTCTTATTAGAATTAGGGCTTCAACAATTTAACAAAATTAATTAATTCAAGTACTTTGAAAAACACATATTTTCACGGAATCACTAACAATCGATGAAAACTGGTACCTCGTACACGTCATTGTATATTCGTTTTCAGGATAGAGATTGATTGACTATTTTAATAAGTTTCTTTCTCCTTGATTGATCGAGTAGAACATTGTCAAAATCCATTAAATTTGACTATGATTCAGCTCCTAAAGGTATAAAAGCGGCTATCTTGAATTTGTCCCAAGAACAGTAGTTTAAACTAAGAACGGAACGAGTTTTCACTAGCAATAAGAAAAGGAAATCCTTATTTCAGACATTTGCTAAAGTTTCTGTAGTGCGCGCTGTAAACGCGTGGTAGGAGTCCAATATGCTTCTGAAAACTATTATTAAAACTATTTTCCAGCACATCTTAATTTTTTTTACTAATAAACTAAGAAATATTATTGGGAAAGCCAACATAAAACGACCGCGGTATTACAATTTGAATGTACTGTCAATAATAAATCAAGCCAGTTTTCAAGAGTGTGAACCGAGAAAAAAAAACAGCGCGCGCAAAAAAATATTCCTAAATCTTCCTGGCGATTTAAAATTGACTTACTATTACATTTTAATCATTCTTATTTAAAGCGAATAATTTTAAGCAGAGAGTATATGGCATATTTAAATCTCGCACCTTTTAAGTATTATTAACACACACGTCTACCGGTTTCTAGATGAGTCTGTCGTGATCGACGATAACCACAAACCACCAGTTTCATATTTTGGTCAGCGCCTGCGCGGTCATCTAGCAAAATATTTGGGGCCATTTCTTAAAAATGATAATTCGTGGTTCACAGTTCGAAATCGTATAGCGGTCCTTTCTTTTCGAACAAGGCGTGACAAATCAAATAAAAATATCGAATATCTAGATAATCCTAGCGCGAGATGCTAGTTTCCTTCATTTGGCGCGCACAGAAAGTGAAGATCATCACATTAATCACCGAATTTAAGGAAGGCGAAAGTCACCGCCGTATCACTTCACACACACACACACACACCCGAATCACGTCCGGAATCACGTCCGAAGAAAGGACAACGAGCACAGGGGGGCACACACACGAGCTTAAAAATACAATCGACTTACATATCAATATTAATAAAGAAACGGAACTCTTACCGGCAGCGATTAAGACGACGGCACAAAATAACGCGATCTCGCTGTCCAGCAGTCGCAACATGTTGATGCGCTCGGAGATATCGAACATGGAGTCCATGAGGAACCGAGCATGGCTGGCGTTCGGGAGGTCCTCGCGTTTCACCACCTGGCCGTTCATACAGATCATGGTACTGTTGCGCGAGTCGAACAAACAGGCCAGCCGCACCAGCAGCACCTCGAATGTGCCCGCCTGGTGGAGTGAAGAGTGCGTGTACCAATGGTGTAGGATGGGCGAGTCCGAGAGCGGGCCACCACCGATCGCACCAATGACGGAGCAGGAACGACGACAGAGACCAGAACGAGGAGAGAGCGAGAGAGAGAGAGAAAAAAACAGAACAAACGCTCGAATTAGACCACGTCGTAACCTAGTTCGCCAGAGGCGAGGTTGTTGAACTCGGCTCATAGATTGAGATCGCCGCTGCTCCAAAAATGCATACACATACAACATCAACCAACCAAACACCATTTCCACTCTCTGGGCGAAAGTGATACGATACGAGGAGGGAGGGGGAAAGCGAGAGAATCTGGCACCAAATTTTAAATGGGTCGACTATTTTTTTTTTGTTGCTCCGCTCCTCAATTTCCCTCCCCCTGACATGTTCAAGAGAGGGAAAAAAAGTGAGCTGCGTCCATAGAAAAATATGGCAGCACTGGGGGACACCTCCGTCCTCTTATCCGGTATCACTTTCACAAGCACGCACACGACCAGTAACAAATTGGGATAAGTACGGGGGCTTAGGTGGCAACAATCCTACTTATTACACCAATACTGTGGTGGCCCCAAAATAGGTTATAATTTTTTTTTTTAAGTGATTTTGGCGACAATTTAGAAGCTGAAAGTTATTGCTTCTTGAAAGATGCTTGGAAGACGAGATACTATTTTAGTTTGTTGGAAAGCTGCGAGCTACAGTAATTTGTTCTTCGTAAATTTATTTATTTGTGATTCGTGACGAATATTGCCAAGACATGACGTTAACGTTTCGAACGACTTTTTTTTATCAATTTTAATCATTTCAACAGTACACGGGACCCCCGAGAGTGCAGCAGGGTTGGTGGTCTAGAAATGTTCGCAGGAACTGAAACCGAATTTCGCACTATTTTTTGTGTCCTCTCCTATAGAACACCTATAATTAGGATTCTATAAAGCTGCAAGGACGCCTCGATTTGCTGATTACACGCGTGTGACGTAAATACGGTACGAACGGCCGTGAATTTGGGAGAATGGTGTTCAGTAACTAAAAAAAAATTGATTCCGTGGAGTGGGGCTTACCTTGAGAAGGGAGACTTGGTCGTCCTGCGAGAGAAGTCCAAAGCCGGGGATGAGCTTGGCGAATTCAACCACTTCGCGAATAGACGGCGAAAATCGCTCCGAAAAGTCGGTGATCACCTGTTCTGGAGTGGCGATGAACTTATTCGGGACCAGAGGACAGGCCTGTGAATCGAG
Source organism: Mycogona germanica (assembly GCA_034698785.1). Classification (NCBI taxonomy): domain Eukaryota; kingdom Metazoa; phylum Arthropoda; class Diplopoda; order Chordeumatida; family Chordeumatidae; genus Mycogona; species Mycogona germanica. The sequence continues at coordinate 52,007 of JAQGBY010000021.1, forward strand.
AAAAGGAGAACACGAAACATTAATTAAAAACGCCCAGGTCTTCCAGAGCAACAATGGTAAAAAATATCGTCGGAAATATTGGTTCACCGATTTTAGTTTTTGGAACATAACTGAGGAACGGAACAGGCGACGCAAGTTTATCTTTTTTTTTACACCACCTCCCTCTCCTCTATGCCCTACATATTATCCATTTAAGATGCTCGACCCGCGGTAAAATGTTAAGCGAAACTTTTCTTTTCCTTTGAGACGCTGCTACCTGCTGCATCGACTACGTGGGCTCAAGTAGAGAAGAAAAAAATGGGGTCAATACCTAAAATTCCGGTTCCTTGTTATATGAAGTATCGTAAGGAACCGGAATTTTAGGTTTTGACCCGAATTTAGTTTTTTACGCCCATGTATTAATTTGATGCAGACAATGTCTCAGCACTAACGAAAGCATATTCAGGGGGGTCAGAGAACCGAAATAATTTTACCCAAAAATCATTGCTAATTCGAGTATAGGTGCCATTTTCAGGTAAGCGAAGGTAAGAATTTTAATTTTGATATCTGGGGATTTCTAGCCTCAACATTCACCGATAAGAAATGAATGATTTTTCAAATTGGTAGAGACGATTCAACCAAACTTCAATTTCCCATAATCAATATTCCACTGCCGCGCATGCGCAATCGCCTCCTCACAAATAGCTCAATTACCAGAGAGAGAGAGAGAGACACACACATTCACCAATTGTGAATCCAGGCGGCAGTCACGTGACCCGTCAGCTGGGTTGTCACGCAACTTGGCTCAACACTGACGTCGGCCTTGACGCATCGCACGCCCGATGATGATAAATACGGCGCGGCTGCGTTGGTCGTCGTCCCCCCTCCCTCCTGCCAGCACACACAAACGCAACCCAAGGAACCATATCGCAAGCACACTAGTTAAAGGGCAGCAGCACCATCATGGCGGATATTGGCGAGGGATGGCGAGAAAATGGGGGCCGTTCAAACACACTAAGGAAACCCCCCTACTGCTAATAAATTATTATCTAAATAGCTTACAAAAACAATTTTTTTTAATTAAACAAATAATAAGCAGACGCGCTCCACGAACTAATCTTTTTGAAAAATTGGATTATCAAAATCAAACAGCATTTTTTTGGATGTTGGCACGACAAAAAAGCATCCGGGCATTCAATAAGCTGTCATTAGCAGGAGTCCATCCGTAATTCGATTATATTTCGGGAATGATGTCATTATTTTCTAACACAGCAACTTCGTAATAAATAGTCCATAGATTTAAAACAAACCGAATGCTGTTGATTTTTGAAATCTTTGTTTCTCGTCACCGATCTCTGCCAATGCTGTCCAGCATTCTATTCTCCCCCAATTCTTTATTTTGTGACAGATCAGTCTGCAACGGCCATGGCCCAAAAAAAAAAAACTCTCGCCTCTCGTTCCTAACATGTGATGAGGTCACTTTCAGCGCAGCTCCCGGCGGGGAGGGACAATCGAACGAGGAGGATATATATATATATCTCTACAAGCGAGGTCAGGCAGGACCAAACCCCCACCACCTTAAACATAAGTCCCAAATAAAATAGTGTTTCCGAACTCTCCCTAAAGTGTCAAAATATCGTCCATCCAATATTGCCGTAAAGCGATCATTTTTCAATTGGGGGGCAGAAGAAGAAGAGGAGAAACAAATCGACCGACGAAGGGGAAGTAATGAGTTAGTTTAGAAGATCAATACTCACCATATGTGGGATACGTTCGGTCTCCCCCACCCGCTGCATGATCGCATCCAGCTTGTCGGAGGTGCAGTCGCAGGTCCGATGGTGCGCCGACACGACGGCCGCCACCAACTTGGCCTCGTCCTCCAGTTCCACGGCCATGGCGTGTTCCGTGGAGCGGGCGTTCACGCACTGCATCGCGGCCAGGATTTTCGCCTTCTCGCGCTTGGGCACTCGTCCGAATCGCACGGCTACACAAAAAGACAAGAAAAATTACAATTAGGACCCCACACACACACACAAGTTACGACACCACTCTTAACCACAATGCCCACATGGGGTTCTATCGCGCGTAGATCTATTTTCGACGTGCTGACGTCATTCCGATAGAAAGATCCAACAAGATCTAAATCTACCTCCTACTCATCGCCGCCAAAATTAACAACTCCACTTACGTGGTGGTCCGATGGTGGAGGTGGTGGAGCTGACCACCGGGTAATAATTCATGACGTCGGCGACCGCTTTTTAATCCAAAAACAATTGAGGGGGTGATTTGTCCCGAATTTGGTATCTGGAGCAATCAAAACTGTGAAACACTTCTCTCTCCAGGACAAAAGAGTCTTCTCACATTTTCAATCGCCCGGTCAAAGTCACCACCACCGCCCACTGCGCACCACAAACGTATTCCAAAACGCTGGATCCGGAGCAAAAACTTCCACCAAAATTTTTAAAACAAAACTGATTTCGGTTTTCTCGTCACACACTCACGACACGTTAAGACGGAATTTTTAACTCGGTCACGGTCACAAAAATACGCAATCGCGTTCACACACCAACACCACGCGTCGAACCAACGACAAAAAATCCCGACCAGAGCTCGACGAAAATGAAATCGTAGTTTGTGGAAACTCGCCGTTTGTTGCGCGCACTGCCTCCGCTTGCGAAAACCCAATTCGAACTAAGGTTGACTCAGGGAGAGAAAACTCTCTAAAAGCCGGGGGGGGGGGTGAAATTGGACATCGGGTGCGCATGCGCGTCAGATCTACGCACGGGGATTCGTCGATCGGTGGTAAGGGAGAAATCCTAGGGGGTGAGGGGAGAGAAGGAAGCAACCCAGTCTGACATTGACCTTGTTTGCCAGCACGCGAGTTGACCTACTTTCGGGACGACCTTCAAAAAAGTGGTTGCGAGAGAGAGTGCCCTCTCTCCGCTCGTTTTTCCACCCCTCTCTGCCTAACCTAAGTAAGCTCTTCTTTTTTGCCTTTCTACCAAAAAAAAAAACTTCGTTTCAACCTCGGTACAAAATAAAAACTGCCAGAAATCCTGAATGCCACGAGCCCTCCGAACACATCCCTCCGAAGAACCACCAAAATTAAAATTATAAATTTGAAGAATGTCTAGAAATTTCATTCTCAGATTTATTAATTCAGTTTGTGAAGGTTTCAAACTTTCAGCGCGAACGTCACACGACAAGTGATCAAACAATCAAACACCCTTTAACCGTGAAATTAATTTTCAAAAACCCCAATTTTTTCAAATTGATACTCCAAAACGTATTTTTTTAAATAAATTTTTTCAAACTCACAACCGTACCAGATTGGGGCTAGCCGACAAAAAAATGCGGATCGGCAAACCCATAACTGTTAAAGGGCTACAAGGTGTCCTGGTGTGGGGAGCTCCCGGAAATCGATCGCCTCCACTTCCCAACACAATAATGTGCCTAGTTTAATCTTGGCAACACGGCACGTAGGCCAGGCACACCAACACATTTTTTGAAGGGCGACATGTTTCCGTGTTTGCTCGCACACAACACACGGGCCGCCGCCGTCACCACGCACAACATAAACTTTGTTACTGCTGCGTACATGTACCAATGTACTGTATATGGATTTGGCAACACGTAGACGTATAAATTTGGCCCACAATATAAAAATATCTGCGTACAAGTACGTGTCCATATAAAATGGGCATCCTTGAGACAGAAAGAGAGCTAGCTAGCAAATCAATAGCGCAGTATTGCGCAGGCTTTTTCGAAATGGTTGGGGGCATGGTCGAGGCCACATTTTTTTATTTTATTATTTTGTATTAAGGGTGGTGGTGGGGAGGACGAGGAGGAGGAGGTGCCGAAGGACACAGGGATTGTGTCGTTAATTCAGCACCATATCAACGCCATTGTACAAGTTGAGCGCAAAACGGCTTCTGCACTCCACATCCCCCCCCCCCAACTTCCAACCCCCTGAAGTCGAAGAAAAAAAACAATGAACGCAATTTTTCAATGCCTCTTCTATCAAGTTACACGCAATGGAAACACTATTTCTATTTCTTTTAGCTCGACCAAGCGTGTTTTTGATGCCGCCGAATTTTATTTAGGCCTTCGAGAAACGAAATGAATGGATTCACAGAAGAGGCGATTTTTAAGGGGAGGAGGGGAGAGGAAGATAGGGGCCAAGGTTCTTCTAAGGGGCAGAATCTTTCGGAGATGGGACACAGACAAAGGAAGACGACCACAGGCGAAAGCGAACTTCTGATTCCCGTGGCCCATTTTTTTTTTAAAGGGGTCAAGCGCCTGAGCAGGGGAAAGTCGAACTATCAAATGGTGGGATGTAGGGTAGGGGAGGGGAGGGAACCATCACGCTAGGGGGGGGGGGAGAGAAAGGAAAGAAGAGAAAGGAAGGGGGACTGCGAGGATTCTGGTCAAGGGCACACACGTTTCCGTTGGCGAAACACCCAAGCGATGGTTGGGGGGAAAAACAAAGTCTCAGTTGTCGGTCGAAATCGAAAATTAGGGGGTCAGAAGAACAAAAGAGAATATCTGTACAAAATGTTTGTGAAAAGCAGACACTCGAGAGAAATGATAACTCTCCTATAAAATAAACAAAAACAATTTTGTATCGCGTGATTTATTTATTTCTCTGTTCACTTCTGTTTATGCGCAGACTCGTCCCAGTGGCGTCCGAATTCACCGATTACTCTTTAAAGGTCGAAGAGATAATAAATTATTATAGCACCCCGATAATTAATCTCCCAGGTGTGTAGCCGCGCTCCATTCCAAGGTCGCCTATTTACAACAGCCATTATTACATTTCCACCGAGAAAGGCACGCGTGCGCCATTGGTTGCCCGGGTAACTGAGTTTGTGCCTTGTACTGCTGTTATAATGCTTGGGGGGTTGGGGGCCTACCAGCATTTTATCCGCCTGAATCAATCCTCCTACTACTTCCTCAGCCAGGGAGGAGGGGGGACGACCTGGTAATTGTAATTTCGCCTAGCCTAGGCTTGACACCGAGAAAGGGATCTCCTTTTTAATAAAAAGCCTTTTAGGAAGAACACGAGCGTAGGTAGGTAGGTAGTAGTACAGTCTTATAATATATATAGGTCGACGCGCTAAAACCACTCCACCACACCACGAGTTTGTGCCCTTGAAAGATAGATAGGCCTTGGCGTATTTCGCGCTATTCGCCTTTTGGTCCCCTCGACGGCGCATAGGCCAAATCCAGCGTGTGCACGCGTACAGGGTGACAATTCCTAACAGGAAACTGAGCGAGCGAATCAATTTATGAAATGCCGGCCACTAAACCAAACATTCCTTTACAAAAACTTAAGTCATATTTGATGGCAATACCATGTAAGAATTCAATATAAAACGTCACATAAATAAATATTATTCAATACAAATTATACTTCTACAATTGCGGTTATTAATTGTTAATCAGAAGATTAATTCGCATTATTTAAAAAAAAATTGTTTGAAAAATAATGTTTTTATTTACTTATTAAGTAAAGAGTCAATTGTTTTTAGATTAAGCCATGGCAAAACTAACGGTCCACTCTTGCTGGTGGTGGTGCACTCAACTCCCGATTCAGAAGCAAGAGCCGATCGATAAACGGTGCCCAACCCCGCGTTTTGCGGTTGCTAAGCAACCGCCCGCGCGCCAACCACGACGTCACGGAATATAGGGTGCACGTGCACTAGCGGTGTAGCGGCCGGCTCGGCACGTGCCAACAATACTACCGAGTCGGCACCGTCAATCGTGGAGAGAAAAAATATAGCTTTTAGATCGGAGTAAATATATTTTTTTTTTAAAAAGCACGTGTCCTAAATCCGTAATTGGGATCCGCATTAATGCCAACAAGATTAGAACTTGTTATTTATTTGTTGTTTTCGCCAACTGCGCCTGTTTGTTGGAAGAAGCTGGTATATTTTGTGTGTGGAGCGGGATCGGCTGGGTGCAACCCAGGCTAACCTTGAAAAACAGAAAGGAGCGAAGTGCGCCGGTGCACGCGACCCGCTCTCCAACCGCTCAATCCGCTCCATCAGCGCTCTCTCTCTCTTGATACGGAGGCGCGTGCGACGTGACGCTCGGGTCGAACGAGCGATGTCATCGCCTCCTAGCGCAGAAACGCGGAAACTGGATCATTATAGGATCGATATTGGCCTTCTGAATTTCATCAAGAGTGGAGGTGGGCGGTTACCTTGAGAAAATGTTTTATTTGTTTATTCGAAATGAACGCATCTTCTGGGGTTGGGGGCAAATAGATTGAAGAGCCAAAATTATTTATCAAAAAAAATGTGATCAAAACGAGAAATACGATACACAATTTAAAACATTTGATCATTTTTTAAATTTCCCCCCACCCCTTCATACAAATTTTTTAAATTATCACTTACAATTATAATTTTTATTCGATCACGACCTCTTTCAATTAAAAAGGACGGACGACAAAAACTTTTTTTCCCTGTTACACGAGTACTTCGAATTGAATAAGTGCCCTTGAAAGGAACTACGACGCGAGCTTGCGTGTTTCTAAACCAGCAGCAGCAGCAACTCTGGGAAGTCTCGAAATAGATAATCATCGATATAATGCACGAATGGGAAAATTGCGGGAGTGACGTCAATCCCGAGAGTTGCAAGGTGCAGAGGCGCGGCAAATCCGCTTTCCATTGAGAGACACCCAGCGCCATCTTCTGACAACCTTTGAAACGCACAAATCCCACCAAAAATAAGATTTAAAAAAAAATAAGATTCCTAACCAAAAACAAAAAAAAACGACAAGGGCATCACTGGAAGAGAATTTAGAGACAAGATTCGTCCTTCAGTGAATGCAATCATAAATTAGTACGCAAACGTCGTGTTACATGTGTCCCTGATCCTTGGCCCATTTTTGTTAAAATTCCCCCTCACCCCCGCGGTTCGTCCGAGGTTACAACACAATAAAGCCCCCCACCCCAAGAAGAGGAGCGAGACCAACCCAAACACACCCACGTATCCCCAAATCGTCGAAACCAAATCTGCAGTTTCGCAGCTGCCATATCCTGGGGTGGGGGTTCTTCACCGCCAGTTATCCTGACCCCTGGCGGCAGCAGGGGCGACTAACAAAAGGGAAACGGGCGGCCACAACCCAACCCACGCGTTCAAATTGAAGAAGCGAGCTCGCCTCCTGCCGTTCACCACACCGAAATTGATCAACTCCGCCGCACCAGGAAATAGTGCGTCGTCGCAGCAATCCGACCGACGGCATCTAATCATACGCCAACCGAAATCAATGTATCATACCAACTCTTAAGGAAGCGAATTATAAAATCTGTACACTTTTTAAACAATTTTAAAAGGAAACGCCCTGGAATAGGGGGATATTAGGCTCGGTGGTCGATGTTCAGCCTGTTGTGGTGGTGGCACCCGGAAGCTCAGTTAATATTCCCCCCCCCCCCCCCCAATGAACCACCACCGGAATCTCCCGACTCTCCCCTGTACTCCTCAAATTTGGGCCAGGGACACACGGCAAACAGCTCACTCGGTGCTGTCGAAGGTCTTTTTCCCCAGTTTTTCCCGCAGAGTAGAATATACAGTACATCGTAGTAATACTGTTCTAGGATACAGCGGGCGCTACACCGGTGGCTCCATCTAGTGACCAAACGCTAAACCTTTCAAGCGCAATATGCGAATGCCAACTTTTTTTTATCGAGCATCAGAGATGAAATTAAGTAATTAAACTTTAAAACACAATGCCCTTCTCTTAAACTAAATACGAAACTGTGTATATTAATTAGATGATTGATAAAGGGTTGGCATAAGATTCAAGTTCGTTTTTAATTCGATTGAAATGATAGTTAAAAGTGAAGAGCGATTTGCGATAACTTAATGACTGTATTGATGCGCAAATTTTTATTTAGAAGAGATTTTTTTTTAATTTAGAAAAAAAAGCTTACCGTCTCTGGACATGCCCACGGCGATGCACTTTTTTAACCGACAATATTGGCAGCGGTTTCGGTTCACCCTCAATATGCTGCATTGTTGATTTTTAGAGCACGGTCGGTACTGAATTTTCTGTTGTATACTTCGGCGAAAGAAACCCTGCAACGGAACAAAAAGTACAAGACATATTTTTAGTAACAAAATAATTGTTGAGATCGCATTATATATCTAATATATTAGGTGAAGAATAATCAATAGTCGACTTGGAAGAAAAAGCAAGAGTCTTTCGAAAGGGAAAGCCGCCGAGAGGTTATTCACCCCCAGGCCCCGAGTGAAAGCGAAAGTGAAATTACAGACTGTATTTTTACTGTGACATTCACAACTCATTCAAAACGGCGGAAATTTTTTAAAAACTGGAATAAAATAAACTTTTGTACCCTTGTACAGCATTTAATCGCATAATTCTCTTGCCCTCTATTTGACACAATGATACTGCACATCAAGTCGTGACTTATTTTTTTATAAAGAGATTCTTTAAAAAATTGAGGAATACCTCACACGAGGCATTTAAAAAAAAATCGGCAGCCCTAAACATCGAAAGGAAAACTACTTTACAAACAAAAAAAATGAACCAAACAGGTGTTCAAAACATTTCGATAACTAGAAATAAAAATGCAGCAACAGAAGACGGCCCCGCAACACCACATCAACAAAAATTCGGTCAGGCCATACCGGAAGCGAAACGAGGAGAAGAAAAAAAAATCCAACGAAAACGTATTCATCACAATCTACCCTCGCGAAAAATAAAAGTAGGTCTAAAATTCACTTAAGACCGATCGGCCGGCCGGCCTACCCCCACAACTATACAACATCGCAATCGTAACAGTGATATAATAAATAGGGCGAGGTGATGGTGGTGGCATTAGAAATTGGGTACCACGTAACATTAGGGGGTGGGTGGCATGAAGGGTGACACGCAAAGGCAACCGAAATCGGCACTCACGGCGTCCCCAAAAAACAAATTCCAGGATGTTGGAGAGCGAGAGCGAGAGAGCGCTATCTAGGCAGCGAACGCGAGAAGAGAGAGAGGGTTCATCGACCCTAAATGGGACGCCCCAATTTTTACTTTTCAGTTCATGCCTCGGCCCGGCATACTTTCGCTAATACACGCGCTATCGCATTTGCTCGCGCTCCCCCTTCAGTTATCCCACCCTTCCCCTTCCCCCACCCCACCCCCATCTCAGTCAAAATCCCCGGTCTCATGTCCGCCTTCTGTTTACACACACACACTGACGACACATGGGCAATCGATTAGCCTAAACCCCATAAACGTAAATACGACAACGTAAATATAACAAATTTTTAAATTGTCTAATCAGATAGTAACTTATTTGAATTAATTACTCGTACACCTTGCAGTTTCCGCCATCATCACCAGGATTGGTAATAAAACGGTTAAATTTAAATATCGTGTTCTAGGCAAACCAGAAACTAACTTGTGGCATGAAACGGGTCCCGGGTTCGATTTTTTAATCAATTTTCTTAGATTTGAATATGCATGTATATATTAAAAAGATGGAGATCGGTATTGCATTTGGTTATGTTCGAGTTGAGTACACCGGAATCAATTCGATTGGGAGATTGCGCGACCAGAGATTAACCAATTTCGAAATTTACACGAGAGAATCGAGTTTTGTAGTTTCATCGTGACCAACTGCGCCAAATCTGTTAAACACGCCATAGGAGATACTTTCTCGGCGAACTAGAAATAAGACAAGTTTCCTCGAACAATGCTGTCAAGTAAGCGAGAGTCCGTCAGAAACGAAAGAACAGGAAATGGTCCGCGCCGAGTCAGAAGTAGGGCGCGACCTGATTTTAAATAGAAAGAGAATGGGTTATTAAATACAATAAAGGCTATATATGGACCAACAATAGATTGGTAGAGAATTTTCTTCCCAAGATAAGAAAATAAACACACACACCAGAGAAAGAAAAAAACTGGGGTGGCCATGGTGGTGGTTTGAATGGATCAGATAATATTTAAAAAAATGCACTAAGCGGTTATAATGAAAAAGCTAACGCGACCGGGAAGTAACAGAATTTCAATATAGCACGCAACAATTGGAGATTGAAGAGTGGCGGCGTAACACGATTCGTAACTAACACGATTAGACTTGGACTCAATTATGAAGTCTCGATCTCGACACTTGAGTCTCGTCTTAAGTAATTTGCTTTAGACAAGTTAACGACAATTTTTTTGCATCAAAAATCGTTCACACGACTCATTAGCTATGGACGAGATTCGAAAATGACGGCAGATATTACGCTGGATGGAATGTATCGAGTAGCGCTTGGTGACGTCATCAGATGTAGTAGTTAGTAGTAACTCATCGCGATCCATGTATGTAGGACATCGACATAATTGAGTGCCGATTGTCCCGGCCGCCGATTTAAATACCAGGTGCGATTTAGAACGTCCCACACACACACAAACATGCACAAGACACTACTTATCACCTTCTCCATCCCCCCTCCTCCTCCTCAATAGAACACTTTAAAATAAAACATTAAAAAAACGTAACCGCGACGTACTCACATGTACGTGACTGACAAGACAAACTGGGGCACACACAAAACTTTCCCTCGGCCCCACCACTGATGCAGGTGTGTGCCGCCGAGCCAACATATCACGATCAATAAATATATAACCAGGAATAGAGATAAAATTAGGACAACCCCCTTCCCCCTTCAACACCTCAGTTTTCTAATTTTTTTTCTTCTGACAATGTTAGTCCAAAAATGAGAGCGTAACTGGTAGAGAGAAGAAAAAAAATTTAAATAACGCTGCGGGTCCAATCGCGAGACAACCCCCTCCCTCCCTCCCTCCCTCCGCCTCCTAACATATCAACCGCGCGTGCGCACTCAATAATTGAGATCTGTTGTGGTAGTGGTGTGGAGGAGATAGAAAAAAGGTAAACAAGTCTTCAAGTTTTTGGTCGGTGTTGGTGGTGGTTGGCAAACGCGAGCGATAGCGGGAGAGTGCGGCGAATAGGGCGAGTGAGTAGGCGAAAGCTGGGTCACCCTATATACGTTCGGGTCGTTCAACTCTGGCCGGGGTGCAACGAACTGCCGACAGCATTACCTCGATTCACCTCGATTCGCGCGACGAGAAAGCGATCGGGGGCCACGCGTTGTTGTAAACGCGCGCCTGCGCGCGCGCACGCTAGGTTCGCTCGCAACACACAACCACCGCGCGCGATTATTTGCCAAAAAAGAGATCTAGAAACAAGAAAAAAAATGGAACGACGGGGATGAAGAAAATAAAAATGATGGGGGAAACTAAATTTTGATGTGGGGCGATCGGGGACATGGATACAAACACACACACACACACACACACACACACACACACACACACGTGCGCCCTAAAATATCCTAGTTACCCAGAACCAAAATCATACTGTAAACTTAAAGCACGCATGAACAGGGGTGCGTTGAGACACTGAACAACACATCCACGAATCCGTACTTCTGCGTTTTCTCGAATGTTCTCGAAACGAGAAAACACGTCTGTGGGAGAGGAAGGGGTACGTTTAACTTTCAAAATCAATCGGCAATCGGGCACGCGATCTATATGCATTACAGGAAGTCGGCCGCGATCTCGAAGGCGAGTTTCACCCCAACAATAATCTAGGGAATAAAAATTCGAACGCCGGTGGCGGTGTGGAAAATGGAAAAGGGGGAGGAGCCACGCCGGAAAGAAGAGAAAAAAACACGCGATTACGATCGAGGTGAACGGGGGAGGCGGAGCCTAACTGTGACGACCAGGTGGTTCTAACCAATGGCAGCGCGCGCGTGCGCGGCAGTGACGTTTGGCCACCATCACGCGCGCCCTCTCCCCTACGTCACAACAGAATACGGAATCAAAGAGGTAGCGAGTCGGTGGTGGGAGGAGAGAAGAGAGAGAGAGATGGAGAGCGGAGGGAGAGAGCAAAAGTAAGCCAAGGTAATGGAAGCAAATAAGACTTTCGCACGCCGGAGGTTGATGAACTCTCGTCTCACCGGCCTAAAAACTGCAGCTGCAAACCGTACGTACGAACTCATTTCGAGATAACAGATGAAAAAAGAACGCGTATCAAGCGCGCAGCGCTCGCAACAAATATATGGAGAAAAAATAGCAATTATTGCGAATTAGCGGGAACCATTTCGAGCAAGGCATAAATCGCGCGCGCTTGCGCTAATTTTCACTATTTCTTCGGGTTCGTTCGCAAATAGGCGCGAAAGTGGGCCATGACGAAACTCGTACAACGCTGATCATTCATCCATCAGGAGACAGATGGGGTTGCAAAAGAAAATTGGATAATTAATTATGCAGCTAGTGAAACTTGTTGGGGTTGGTGGTTCGCATTTTATCGTGCTCTCCCCAAGATGGCGCTGCTATCGTGCCTACATTGGCGCAGATGTAATGAACCAATTCTGAACTCTTTTTTTGGACACTTCATTGTTTCGCCAAAGGGGCAGAGAGCGGAAAAACGTTTTACGAAAACGATATATGCGACAATTAAACATCGATTAAACATTTGGAGACTGGAGCACACACAACACCCGTTATGCACATGACGTTGATACACCATAAGGATTTGTTCGGCCAAAATGGCGGGAAAACAGGAAATGCAGGCCTACATTTAAATGATTTAAAATGTGTTCTTGATCGACTTCGCTGCAACCGTACGTTTACAAACAAAAAAATGAGTGTAGGATCTAGCTTGAAAAAAGAACACATGTTCGAGAGGGGGAAATGGTATAGATTTTTTTTATGGAACACTGAATAATGCCAATTTTTTTTAAATAAGAAAAGCACAACGCCAATAAAACCTGTTATTGGGTTAGAGGGATATGCCTCAATCATATATCTCCATTCAAATTCACGAAATTAGGTGCGCTGAGCGCGCGAACTAATTTTATTTCCCCTCTCTCCCGCTGTGTGCGCCGTTTTACGCCATTTACGCCATTTGCACGCCATCAGATGTATTGATAAAAACGCTCCCCACAAATGTTTGATAAAATAAAAAAAAGAGGCACGCACATTGAGGCTACAGGCATCACCGCAAAGTATTACAAAGAACGAAAAAATAAAGAAAAAAACAAGGCCGAAATAACAACAACGGCTGGCTGCGAGAGTTACTCCAAAAATTTGCGAACTTCGCTGACCGCATCTGACACCACTGCAGCATATTAGCATAGAAAGGGGTCGTTGAAGGAGATAATTAAAACTGGAGAGAATCTTGAAATTTCAAATTAAATCCACACCACAGCGCAATTTCGTCAAAAACTGTTACTTTTAAGATCGGAAATAAAATCTCATAGCCAGTAATGCCCATGGTCAACCAAAAAAATGATAAAAATAGAACAAATACGGAACAGAACCGCGGAAAATCGACGACAAGCTGGCGAGGCTCCACGAATAGAATTATTATTACTTCTGTTTTTTTATTATTTAAACGTTTAAGGTGCTGCCTGAAATGACCATCACTCGGATTTTTTTTTCCAAAGTAACCTACATTTATTTCTGCCATAATATGGTTTTAAAAAAGTAAATAAAAAATTTCGGTAAACTTCACACCATTGTTATGTGCACGCGATTCGCGGCTGCAGTCAGACCCCTCGCTCTCCGCTCCGGATCGAAGGGAGAGCGGCGACGCGCTCACTTTCTACGACCGCCAAATAGCGCTGCGGAGCGAACGCAATAACAAGCGCGCGGTCGGCCGTTGAACCCACAGCCTCGCTTGCCCGAGAGAGGTCACGTCACGGTTACACTCCGCGTGTGCGTGCGCGCGCGCGTCCCCGTGTTCTTACTTTCACTCAAATGTGGGCCATCGCCAAAGTATCGCCTTTCGCCGACGCCGGATGGCGCTGTTATCGCCTCCGAGAGTCAAAGACCTCTCTCGCTCGCGCGAGCAAGGAACGCCAGACTGTGCGCGCGCGCGTGTTTGTGTATGTGTGCACGTAGCCACCTAGCGGCGACGCGCTAAAACTAAAGCGATACCACTTTCACACTGTTACACATTATCACTATTAACAACACGCTATGGTTTTTCTTACTTTTGATACACAGCAATTTGGTCAAACGAGGTGAAATTATGATACATAAATATTTGTTCCCAATCTGGTCAAATCAACATCGGGAATCTACTTGTTTGTGTCAGACAAATGGTGAAATTGCTTACAGATTTTTTTTTAGGAGACATTAAAAGGAATACCATTAGGTGCACATGTTGTCGTTATATTAATTAAATAAAACGAACTCTGTGCCCCAAAAGACTGTAAATATATATCTCATCGATCGGGTACACACAGCCACAGTGAGTGGTGGACGGCAGATGGCCTATGGGAGCAGCCTATACAAAGGCGAGCCCAGTAAATATGTGAAACAATGGAAAAATGGGGTTGACTATACGTTTTCATTCACAAACAATCGTCCTCTCCTACTTTACCGTTTGACCGCAGGCGTATTTGAGAACAAAAAAGAAAACCGTCCCCTCCCCTATCCTATTAATGTAAAAAATAATAATCATTGTTGACTTTTTTTTTGGGAGGGGACAGTCTTGTTTTCACTAGACAATAATATATATCCGAGGGTATCCCGTTTAGTATTGGTCACTGGAAATGTACTGTAAAAGAAGTTATCTCTTTTCTATCGTGATGTTGGCAACGTTCGTTATATCCATTTTAAAAGCATTATTTTGTTCTGGGCTTTCCCACCCCGCACTTTTAAGAGAACACGCTCAATTTGGGTTATTTTTGGAAACCCTCCCTCCTTCACTAATGACCCAGTGCCAACAAAAAGGTAGGTTCGCTCTCGCCCTAGCTCCAACAGACCGAACACCTTTTCTCCCCAAAAAATAATGAACCGGGGTTTTTTCAGTGACATGAAAACACAGGATGCCCGTAGAAACTCACCCCTCTTATCATTATTTTAAAACTCGGTTCCCTTTTTTAAAAAAAACGGGCTCGTAGCTCCGCTATTGTGTTCCCATAGTTGACCCAAAATGTACATTTAATATATACTCTCCTTCCTCCCTGACACTAAGAGAAAATTCCAGTTCTACTTCGAAATTACTTAGGGTGCTATCGGGGGAACGCGCAACAAACGTTGCCTGGGCCAGGTGGCGTTTAAATTATCTGGCAGCGCTGATGAGGCACCAAAATCATTGGTGTGTGTGGTGGTGGTGGTGGTGGTAGTGAGGTGAGGGTCAACAAATGTTCTAGCAAAAATCTTGACGTAAAAAAATAAGAGTTCTATTTCTGAACACCAGCGTCTTAAGAAGAAAGAAAAAAAAGCAAGGGCAAGCGCGATCGACAACGCAAGATTTTTAACCTTGAAACGCCGAAGCGGGGACGGTGCCCCGAAATCCCACCCTGCCCCCTCTCTCTCTCTCCATTGTGGCGGTCGTGATGCCGTTGAACCCCGGAGTCGCCCGCCAAACCCGCCCGGGTTTTGTGTACGATGAGGAGAAGGAGGAGGAGGAGGGAGGGACAAGAGCCAACTCTGCACATTGCTCGTTTGGAAACCTATGGAAAGCTCCCCGCCATATTTTTACTTTTTTTTCCCTTCAGCAGCAGCAGCAGCAACAGCAGCGGGGTTCTGTAACAAACAAGGGTACGTTCACGGGACGATCTTTGTGCCCCGCTGCCCTCTTGCCTAGTCTTGTTCAAGGCCACCACCATCTCGTCCTGCGTCGATGAGGTTCTCACCCCCAACCCCCTCCCCCTCCCTTGGTCGCAAGGAGCGTTTCAACCGCGACAAAACGCACATTACAAGGCGAGTTTGCTTTTTTCTAAATATATAGATTTGCAAGAAAAATAGAAAGTATCTCGACGAACACGGGTACCCTAACCCTACAAAATTCAAGGTGCTCTTTTAAAAGGGTATGGATCAAGGTTTATAAAATACCAGGTTAACTCACAAATCCAGTCGCCAGGCATTATATATGACGTAGGATTTGAATTGAGAGAAGAGGGATCCAGGTGACGTCACACCGTCTGAGCTAACCTCTTATTTTATAAACCTTGGGTATGATGTATGGATGGTATATTTTCAAAGACATGGAAGATGAAGAGATAGCTATATGTTGATTTTTTTTTTTTTAATTGGTTTGACGCTGTTCGACTTGGCTCGACGGAGGTCACTTTGTCGGTGCATTTCGCAAAAAACGTTTGAATGTCATCGGGCAACGTACGACAAACTGCGACATCGACAAGTCTTGTGTGACCGCCGCGCGTCGCTTCGGTTGCGTTTGTCGTCCCGCACTCCCCCCCACAAAAATCGGGATCGCAAATTCTAAACCACTTCAAACTGAAAAGGGGACGAAAAAAAATACATCCCCCCTTCTTTTTATAATGTGTGCCAGACGTCCGCTTTTTCTGCGTACCATCTGGATGTGTCGTGTGTATCGCAAATTCTTCTCGCCAGTTGAGTCAATGACGAATCAATCGATCGAAAAATGTACAATCATTAATATCCGACCAAGTTTAAAGTGCGGACAGTGCGCCGGCGATGACTGTTTTTTGCCTGCGCCTAAATACGTCATCGTAGAAGAAAGACAGAATGACTCTAAAGAAAACAATTTCAAGATCACCGCGAGGTGACCGGCCAAGAACGCCGGAGCCGAGATAGGCGAGAAAGAAAGGAGGGTGGTGGTGGGTAAAGAGAAAGAGAAGAAGCGAAATTTGCGCGAGAGCCAGTTTTTTTTTTTAAGAAGACGAGTTGAATGTCTTTCTCTGTAGGGCAGCGCCTTCTTACCTTGCAACCTTCGCAGGAGTGGACTCCATAGTGGAAGCCGCTGGCCTTGTCGCCGCACACACGGCACAGCACGGTCGTGCCATCGAATTCTGCGTGACGAAAATAGAGACAAAAGAAAACACGAGGTTAGCGAGAGGTTCGAACATGGATACACAGTTTCAAGGCAACACGTAATCGGTCACAAATCAGCACTGGCACGAAAAAATCCCAAAGTTCATCAATGAGCAACCCTATTACAAACAAATCTTCATCAAGTCGATCTTTGAAACATTTTCTGGGGGTATTCATTTTTTTAAACATTTGTACAAGGATGCTGTTTTTCGAGTTGTCAAATTTAATAAGTCATTCTCAGGAGTTCTAAAATTTAAAACCACCCAGAATGAGAATACAACGAGCAAGTGAAATACGGTACTCAGTAATGACATTCCTGGTTACTGAAAGTCACATCATCTGATCAAACTCTTGACCAGTCCAACGAAAGCAACACAAATTCCGACACGTTCTAGTAATAGAGGCGATAATCTTATCTAAATCATGATGTACATCAGGTCATTGATTTGAGAGCCCGGGTTAGTAAATAGCACAATGCGCCTAGGACTCACGACATTGTCGACTAACATAATATAGCCTAAAGCTAAGTCTTAGCGAAATACAGTTTTTCTGCTTTCAGACATTTTTTAAAAATAACGCCTATTAAAAAATGAAACGCTCCAATAACTGACAGACGTTATTTAATTCCACCTGGCCTACCTCGGGAGTTTGAATAACGTGTGCGCTCACAGTTCCATTAAACGCATTTTTAATAAATTGCATAATTAACAACGCCACCCAGCTTCATAAACATAGAATGTACATATATATATATATATATATTACATCCCACCACCACCAGACCAGCGAGACGTGCTCTATAGCAACATGATTCATCCGCCCGGCGCCGGGGCTGCAATTGCATCAGTCTCGATCGATAACAGTGAAACCGTAGACCTCTCATTCTCTCCACCACCACCACCCCTCCCCCAACAACAACCAAAAAGCTCTTGCCCTTATAATGACTTCACGTCGTCTACTGTTGTAGCGGCTGGCGCAATCCGTATTGAAAACACAAAAAACAAATCACCACCGCACCAACATGGGACCTCCCACACTATGATGATGAGTGACCATGAATTTTGGTACAATTGATCAGTGGACTTCCATTTTTTTTTATTCCTTCCATGAAATAGAAACTAGAAAAATAGAAACACGATTTCCTCTGCACTTGAGTGGTTCGAAATGAACAATCTGCTGGCTGGTCAAAGAACAGGCGATGAATTTTGCATTACCGAATTCTCGTTCGCAGAAAAACATCCGAGACGGTCGTCCCGTCCCCCTAACGTCTACATGTCCTCACACCGGCCTATCATTTACCAGTAGTACCGTGTACAAGTACGATTACTCATAGAACTCGCAAGAACTCGTACAAGATCGTCGAACCCTCCTCCTCCCTCTTCCCCAGAGTAGTCCCCCTCTCGTCCATCGCGGCATCTCAAGCATGGTACCAGTGTCCAGTGAAGGTCAATGCCCTAGTCATCCCCACCACCACCCTCTCCAAAGGATCGACGACGACACATGTATTTTTCTTTTTAAAACTCAATTTTAGAACAAAACTGAGGTTGGGGTAAGAAAGAGAAGGTACCTAGGTGGAGGGGGACGAGAACACTTAGCCGACAACGATTGATTGGGATCACGTACAAGGTGTATATATATATATATATGTACATGGAGCTCGAATCGAGGCGAGGGGGATCTCTGAGAGCAGAGAACATTTTTGCTCCTCTCTCTCACTCGACAAAGGCAAAAAAACATCTAAATATAGCGCAGCGAGGAATTTGAGAGGCTCTCCGGCGATCAACTTCGACGCGCCGTCTGCAAAACAAGTTGACAAACAAACAAACAATACTTATCTCGAGATTCGAAACTATTTTATTTTTAAATGTATCTTTATATTATATATTATAAATTATATAAAAAATAATAAATAAAAAAAAAATAAAAAAAAAAAAATAAATTATAAAAAAAATCCCCCTCGCATAGTGCTTAAGCACCATGAGGGGGACGTAATGCCTGTAGTGCGGTTGCCTACAGTTGATAAAAAAAAAAAAAAAAATAAATAAATAAAAATTAAAACGCCAACATTTTCGGCTACAACATTATCTTAAGCGGGTCCACAGATTAAGCCGAAATA
The DNA here is from genome assembly GCA_034698785.1 of Mycogona germanica. Classification (NCBI taxonomy): domain Eukaryota; kingdom Metazoa; phylum Arthropoda; class Diplopoda; order Chordeumatida; family Chordeumatidae; genus Mycogona; species Mycogona germanica. The sequence goes on from JAQGBY010000021.1 coordinate 70,942, forward strand.
GTTTGACAGCCTCGAAACACTTTCTAGTTCTGGATGTTGTTTCGTGAAACATTCCGACACCCAGATTTGATTTGAAGAGAAATGTCGAGAGCGCAAAAAATATATTAGGATTCAGATATTCAACATTTAACCCACTGGCCCCAAAAAAGTACGTATTTCGTATTTTCCCCCCTCACCACAATATCGACTTTTTCGAATGCGCATGCGTGTGACGCCTGCTGGGGAGGGGGGCTAGAAGAAAGGAAAGGAGGGGGGGGATAAAAGTCACCGCCATGGCTCTCCCCCATGGTCATTGACCTTGAGACGAAGCGGTCGTTTTCGCTATCCGCCCTCGCTGCGAGGGCGCTCCCTACCACGAAAGCTTTTTCCATCCCAATCCAAATCCACACAACACGGCGCTCACGCGAACCTAACGGGGCAAAATGCCAGCAGCGAGCGGTAAGAGACGAATGTCTGAACGACGGAGAGCGCTCGTCTCGGGGTGGCCCCGTGCCCCCGTAGACTGGTAGCGGCTCGGCAGCCGCTCTCTTTCTCCCCACCCCGCCGCCACCGCCCTCTCTCGGTGTCAGTGCCCCCCACGCCTTTGCCCGTTTGTCCGGACGACTCGCCCGCTTTTCAATGTCATACTCATTTTCGTAGAACTCTCTTCGCCCCGCTTTAACCCGCCTCTTTTTTCACTCCCGTTTTTATTTTCTGAAACAATGAAAAGGCGTCGCGCGATAACTGAAACTAATGACGCCATCTTTTTTCTCTCTTTCAATTATAGTCACATTATTCAAACGTGTATTGCAAATTATCATATCGCGCGACTGAGTGTTTCCCCAACAATGACAATTCCCCCAATCAATTTACAATATCGATATAGATTGTTGTGAACACTTCACATGACAACTTCACAAATGTCAGATTTGGTTGTTTTTTTGACGTGTCCACTATTGGAACGTCAAATCAAAGAGGTCAATGATCTCGGGTACAAATCATAATTCGGCAGACATTTCAAGTCGCCGATTTAAATTTGCAGACGCAGTGACATCACCTTGTCAATTAAGTGTGCGATTAAAAATTGATTTCGAACTTCACCTATTTTGAGATCCTGATCCTTGATGTTGCTCTGATCGGGATTCGGCATCGAGTTTAGCATCTGCAAGTCTTTGTCGCTTAGAATCATGATGACGAGCTGGCTTGACGCAATCGATATAAATCCAAACACGGGAGGAAAGACCTCGGATCAGCGGAAACACATTAATCCAAACATTGAGCAGGAGGTGGGTGAAGCCACACACCCACACATCGGAAAATGTCCTCCAACACCAAATCCAAAAAAAATGAACCAAACTGAGATTGTTTTTTGTGTTCGAAGAATAATTATTATCCAGAATCACAGGGGTGTCCTGAGGACCAACCTCATCCACTGAGGGGGGGGCGCACGTCAAAATGAAATCCTCTTTCACGATCGATCCGAAAATGTATGTCAATAACCCCTCAAGAGTTTTCAACACACGCCGACAACAATCCTCGTAGTATATATTTTTCAGCAGGAGTCGTCACCAAATAGTCCAGGCCAGATTCATTTTTTAAAATAAACTCGCTGGATCCATGAAGATGTAGGATTAAATCATAAAACCGTGTCCTCAAAAAAAAAACCAAATCACGCACAGACACACAAACACAACGTGACGCGTAAGACGCGAAGTCTCTCGTTCAACTCAGGTCCGAACAACGTTACACACACACGTCCGACCTTCACCGGCACTAAAAGCAGAATGATTTCTCTCGCTCTCTCGTCGCGAGAGTTCACGGCGGCCGCCGATGGTGTGTCGCACCCCTCCTCCTCTTCGTCCTCGCTACCAAGACGCCGCCTAGCGGTGAATAGGCAGTAGCGTGTGAATGAAGCGCGACTGTGGTTTAAACGAGGGAGAGCGCGCGCGGAGCGAGAGAGAGAGTTCCACGGCCGACAAGCGAAAGTGGCGTCGGGCAAGCGAAACCAGACCGACCTCCGCTACCCGCCAACCGTGCAGCGGTTCGCAGCAGCAACCAGTTTTTTTGGCGGCAGCGTTTACCTGCGACCGGTTGTTGTTGCATGGTGGTGCACGGTGGCGAGATTAGAGCGGGGGCGCTACCAGAGAGCGAACCAATCAGAGACCGGCGTGTGCGTTCGGCAGAAAAATGCGTCCGCCGCGTTCGTTCTCTCGCATCCATCGTTGGTTGACCTAGTAGAGCGGGCACAAACACTAGGGAGCATTGAACTGAAAGTATGCCTGCACGTCTATCCCCCCCCCTCTCTTTCTCTACTATTGTACATACACAAGTATGGCACCCCAGATCACGCCAGCTTTCGGTAATGGCGGCGGCGACGGCAGCGCCACCCTCCCCCACATTCTCATTTATCTGCCATTCACCCTCCGCATCTTGGAAGACACAGCGGGAAAGGAAGGACAAAAAGCGAAAGTGATCGCGAAATGAAACAGGAGGTTTGCCTACCGTATATCGATTGTGTGTTTGTTTTTGGTTGGACCGAGAGCGATCTATTACTTTTTGATCGAGGAACATAGGTCTCGTTCGAATTAGGGTTAGTTAATCCGGGCATTCGTCAGCAGGGGGTGCGTTGGTCATTTGGATCGAATCGAGTCCGTCGCTCTATGACAAGAAAAACTGAACGTTTTCGAATGAGGAATTGCCAATCATCTCAAATGTGCTCGAGAATTTCAAGAGAGGGGGTGCGTTCAACTTTCGATACTATTCAGCCTCGCGATCTGCATTTCAGGAAAGCGCCTGCGATCTCGATGACAAGTGCCCCCCCCAATCTCAAGTATAATTCAAATTTCTCAAGTAAGCTGTTGTAACATAGTCAGTTTTAACAGATGAGTTAGCAATGATTTATTTATAAATATTTTTTTTTCAGTTTGCTGTATCACACACGATGATAAATTGATCATGCTCTAGCGGTTGCTTCACCGTCATTTGAAAATGAAGGTTATTATAAGATGAGTAGGATATGACAAACCCGCGCCCCGCCTCCAGTTTTCCCCCCTATCGAGTGAGGACACAATCAAACTACGAGAGTTAATTAATAATAGTTGTTACGTTTGTTCTAATAGCGGAAGCGAGGCATTTTTGTCGGCTCCCAGCAGACCTCAGAGAAAGTCAGGACATGTGAGGCTCACGATACGATCTACGTGAAATTTATGGAAATTATATATATGGCTCATTCACGGATACCGCGTCCACGTACGTATAATAGCGGGGGGAAATTTTAAGTGCAGCAAACACAATACTATTTGAACGAGTCCCACTGGAAACGTGTGATGACCACATTTGATCTCGAATCCAGAAATGTAGCCCCGTTAATCACAATCACAAAATAGCAAACTTTCCCAATTCCTAGTTTTGTGAGAGAGAGCCCGTGACATTTATCATTCGGGATAATGCGAGTGCGAGAGTCAAAAATTCTGAAAAGTTTATTGCACTCTCCTTGAATTTGTCATTGCAAATTCACAGTAATGCCATAAAATATCATGAATGGTATAAATAAAATCGTGTGTATCTAGTCACCTCAATTCAATTCTAATTATTCGTGTGTACTCATCACTTTATTCTGAAAATTTCGAGGTTATCAAATTGCACTTCCTAATTGTAATTATTTTTAGGAAAAAATGGAAGTTGGGTGCAAATGTGTCAAGAAATAAATCGAGGACCTTGACGAATCAGAGCAAGATTAGTGACTGTCAAATAATAGATGACTCGTCACCGGATCCGACACCTGACACCTGACAACGACTCCAGTCTCTCCTCCCCCCAAAAACCTATTCTCCAAGGTATAGTAGTTGCTGTGAATATTTTGCATCCCAATTTGCTCCCTGGTCCAAAAAAGCAACAACGGTATACGCTCCATGAGGAGGAGGGGTGGGGAAGGTGAATGACCTCGAAAAAGACGCTTTCTCTGGCTGAAGTCTGGCTGGAGAGAGAGCAAGCACCACGTCACGCTGCGTCAGCACTACACTGGAAACGTGGCGAGCGGCGATTTCAATGGCGACCGATGTCATCGACACTCGTGGAGCGCATGTTTCCGCCGCTCCGGTCCACACACACACCTTTCCACGATCAAATTTATTCTCCATCTTTTAATCGATAGAACCTCATCGGATTTTTAAAAAATCGATCCTCCCGGTCTCCGCCAGAAATGATAGGTTGCCATATGTCGAATGGATTTCGGGGGTTTGGCGGTAGTATTTGGCTTTTTTGCCTTTTGCTTCATGAAATCGGTTCGACGACAGGATCCGAGTCGGGATATTTTTGAGTTTGGAGCGTCCACACGAAAATGGCTACCTCGGGGGAGGTCAATCACCTCTACCGCATGGCAGAATCGACGCTCTCACTTTCTACCGGGTTCACGGGAGCGCTGTGGGTCGGTTATTACCTGTGTCTACTTCAATGTGGCGCTCATATAAAGTTACCTGTAATTTATTTATTAGTGACAATTGAAATTGTTGAAATCGCACGCAACCTTTTTATTGTCGCCTTCTAATTCCACTGTCAAAGTCAGAATGAATTCGCTAATAAAAAATCACCAATAAAAGAAAAGTATAAAATAACAATCAAATAGTAATATAATTGATTCGGGATGTTATTGCGGTTGAATGGACCTTTTCTCGCTATCGCATTAATTCTAAACGAATTTCATTTTAATTTCTGTATTTGTCAAGGTCAAAAACAGTTTTAAGTCAATCCATTGATGTGTATGGTATGAATTACAACCGAACACATAGTGCATTAACATGAACATGAACAAACAGCAACTGCCGGTTATGTTGAGTGCTTTTTGAGGTGAATGACCTCCAGACGAAGGAAAGAGTTAAAGAGTCAGTGCTTGTGGAGGAAGGATATATTCATTATTTCCTATATTTTTAATTTTTCAATGGCTGGATTGAGTGTCAGTAGATAGACAATTTTAAAGAAATATGATCATTGTTAATGCTCAATTTTTAATTGGTCAATTCCAATGCACCGCTTGGGATGTCAATGTATATTTGAAATCGTTGGTTGGCGAATTGTTATATAATTTATAAATTCATCAGTAATTAAGTTCAGCGAAATTGTATAACGTGAAAGCAGATAACGATTAACTTGATAGTTTCTTCTAAGTGAAATGAAACTCAAAGGATTTTTTAAAAATTTGATTAAATTTAATATTCAATTTGTAATTTCGACAATGTTTTTCCAAATGTTATGATGGACATAATCATTTTTCGAGATTAGTCATATGCTTTTTATGGATTATTTATCGCAAGTATTGTACGGTTTTTCGAGCGTATATTGTTAACAATAAGCGTTTTCGAAATAATAGGGATTGATTTTTTTCAATTTCGACAGTAAAGAAAGTCATCATAACACATGTTCGGAAACAAGGCGAGCATGGCCAAGCAATCAGAATTCGGTTTGCTTTTTCAGCTTGTTTCCCCGCACACACCACTTTATTCTATCTCGATCTATTTATTAGTAGTGGTCAGGTCATTGGCATCGGGATCGACGCCTGAAATCCCTTTATTTTTATTGGTAATTCCAGTAGCGACCGCGCACTAATCGAACATACGCTTTTTGTTGTTGTTGCGTGTCGGTCTTAAGGACATTTAGTGCCAAAAGGTCGTTGCAACTTCAGGGCATAATAAAATTTAAATTTTGGACAATAATTTCCATCAGAGAAAATCGTAAAATTGCATCGCAAAAGAAACCAATTTAATGAGAGCGCTGATTTCATGATGAGCTAATAAACAAAACAAAAACATATTAATTAGAAATATATACAAAAACGTACTCATGACAAAATAATTTATTTTTCAAATTTCATTTTCGTAGAGTGATCTAAATGAAATCAGAGATTCTTTCATTTATCTTCAAACAATAACGTGTTTTGTTAGAGGGACCAGGGAGTGTCCAGTTCAAGGGACCACTTCTCATTTTTTTCATTTTCTCTTCTCATTTCATACTACAAAAATTTACCAAGTGCACAACATGATGTAGATGTGCATATAAATTATTTTAGAAGAGTAACAGCGACCCCTTGGACCACGGCGTGGCGAAATATGCTTGCGTTCATTTCACTTAGGATAGGACATATGTCATTGAATATCCGACACTTATGTTGTATATGAATACCAGTCACAGGTGTCCTATTCTGACTGCCTGCAGTAAGAGATTAAGTACTAAGGAGAGTCGAGAGGCACTTGGCAGGGGGAGGAGGAGCAGTGAAACAAAAGAGTAATGGAATAAATAAAAGAAGTTCTAGTTACCACCGGACAATCATTGTTCGTTAAGCATCTAGTGTTACCCGATTATCAATAGCTTCAAGTCTGGCTAACAAGAGTAACAAGATAGTAAAGTAAAGCAACTGGAGTCAATTGGCACACATACTGTATATCACATGGATATTTTATAGGTCGCGACCATAGGCGGATGTGAAGGGGGTTGTCATTTTCGTCTTACGCAATTGCCCCAAAAGCTGCAACAAATGCTGCAATCGCACAAAGTATTCAATAGGAAAGGAAGGATAAATTGGTTATGTCCGGGCGAATTACTAGAATTAGCGCTAAATAGGTAACTATTTTTGTAATGGAGCGATCCAGACAAATTTTCGATTTGATTAAAAGAAGGTGTAAAGTTCAAGTTAAGTGGAAAATTGCAATTTTGCTTCAAAATAAAACGTCACGTTAGCCAAAGTTTTTGTCTCGCCGTTGTTAGGTAAAAATTGCTGCCCTGTAATTATTATTCTACTATTGAATTTAATTTATATAGGTTCTTCTACTACATTCCTTTTGTATATTGTGTCTTTCTTATGTACAAAAATTGTGTAAGCGTCGGCATGCGTTAAATTGATATTTTTTAAACTTAAATTTTCATATATTTCGGGCGAAAAACAACAACAAATAAAATACTTATAACAAGATCAAATACAAATAACAAAATAATATATTTAAAATATGAACGTTGTAGACAACCAGTCAGGCCTCGTAGAAATAATACATTTAGGCAATTTTGAAATTCTGAATCAACAAATAATTTTTAAACCCCAATGTACCGATTTAGTTGTTACCAAATTCGGCCATTTCGAAAAGTCGACGTGGACTAAGAAAAATGAAGCATTTCTTAAGTTTACAATTAAAATTGTAAAACGTTCGAAATTTATTTTTGGACATCGGTAAAAGTTAGAAAAATGCCATTACAAAGACGAGTATAACACCCCCATTCATCCTGGCGGACCTCCGAAATAATTATTTGTCTATTCTGTTTCATGGCCTGATCATAAATGTGTCTGTATAGCGAGCGTGTTAAGTGGATACTGGAAGATGGGGTTTTCATTTCTGCCAACACGAGATTATAACGAGTCACGACTCGTTCACTTAATCGTGAAAAGTAATTCGAAATTATACAGAACTTAGGACAAATAACTAGTGGAACGTTGCTGCTTTTGCAGTATCTTATAATCCTGAATGCCCCATTTTTAATTTTTCTCTTGAGTTTGCTGACGAATGGCGTAGCGAAATTGAATAACATTTGAGCTGTAGATAGTTTCGCAAATTTGAAGTTGAGCGCAAGTAATTTCAGATCTCGATTTTGTGTATTTCTCGAGATATCAGCTGTTGAAGTTTTAAACATTGCCATCGCTTCGTCGGAAAATTCAAATATGGCGTCTCCACTTGATCAAAATGGCGCTGAATCACGTGCTACCAGTGATGCCAGTGACTTTGCCACAATGGATCCCGAATTGCTAATTATTATTCAATTAATACCTCGGAGTATTATTTCTCAAATTAGGAAGCAAAAATAGTTTTCTTATGTTCAAGTGTTGCGGCTCCAATGCCATAACAACAGGGACCCAATTCAAATTTAAAAATAATAAAACGTTCGTTAAATGGAATGGAATTTAGCATACATGTTGGCAAGACAGCAAATAGCGTTCACTCCAAAACGATTTCGAACGAGTCTCCGAAAGTTTGAATCCATATCGCTAAAAGCTGTTTTGGACGCATCTAAAATTTATCAGGATAGGGTACATGACGAGGGAACTTATTTTCGGTTCAATACCACCAAGAAAACCAGATAAAAAATCAAATATGTATTAGATTTACAGTCTTTTAAATAGGGCTATATAAATAAGCACATAGGATTCCAGGGTGCAACGTGCTTCAAATGAGGCACATTAAAAAAAAAACTGGAGGGTGTAGGGTAAACATGAGAATGGAAGAGCGACAGACACATTGATAACAAACAATTATTACAGGTGGTGCTGGCACTGTAGCGATAACAAGTCCACTGGAGTAAATATGGTAAAGGCGTTAGGCGACAGGAGGGAGGGAGGGGGGTCGTGGAAAAAGGATTGAACTTAAATGACCCTTCATTTCACCCCCACATCCCACCCAGTCCTCTCTCCTATTTGCCTCATCCCCAGTGGCCAGTAGGAGGTAGAACAACTTCAATAATTAATTGTATAACTGTTTGCTTACGGGATCGAGTGGGAGGAGGACTGTAATTTTCCTGAACTTTATAGTTTTTATGTGTTCTGTTTGTTAAATGTGGTTCAACTTTGGGTGCGTGTACCGAATACATGTCCAAAAAAGTTCCCTCCCCTGACGCACAGACAATGAAGCAGAAACCCCATTTGTTCCAACAATTGGATCAATGCGCAAATTATGCACTAACGTTCGCGATAGTAGAAATAGTTGGATTTAAATAGTGAATAATCCGATCGAATTACATGATGTCGATCGAAGCTGACAAGTTTATTTCTCGGTTATTACGACTGGTAGACAACATCGTCATAGTGTTCGAATGGCATTCATCAGCTACTCTTGCTAGTACTACTGTACACCAATGAGACTGTATTGAGCTCACAACACGCGTGGTTTAACGGTTTATTTTCATTCGGGGGGGGGGGGGGGGAGGCGTTTGAACAGCTTGTGCGATAAAGCAGTGTTTTAATATACAGGGTTCGTATATACATATACCCCTATAACTACACACTCGTAGTAGGTAAACAAACGATTTCGTATTTTTACAGGCAAAAAAAAATACAGGGTCCATAAAACGGCACGAATTGCATGTAATTTCTGGCAGGTGGCTATCGATGGATGGACAGACGCGAAGCTATTGGACAGACAACACACCACGACGATGTTACTGCTATTTATTTACATAGTTGGCGAATTGATGGGGAGGTGGAATGGGGTGGGGGGTGTCTCAGAACACACCTGCACAATTCGTTCACCACCACCTGAATGAATTACTTTCATTACACTTATATACTGTCCATGCGAGTCTTGTCAAACGAATGACATTTTCGGGGGAAATTTATTTGAATTATTATTATTGCGTTTTAACTATACTGATTTTAAAATTTCGAGAAATATATATTTTTAAATTGGATATTCAATCACGGAGACAATTGACGACCGAAAGATTTATGGCAATCTGTCAAATTAGACCACAAATTGTCACTTTTAAATCGTTCACACGAACCTAAAAGTGTAATAGTAATTGCGCCCGCTAATATAGTATAATTAATAATAGTTATTTATCTACACCATCGTAAAAACAATTTGATTCAAATGTATCATTTTCAAACCACATTTTTGTTCGCTAATGAAATGAAATAATCAAATAATCAAATAGGACGTTACCTTTATTTGTATTGATAATACGTAAATTCCCCCATGGCCAAATAATAACATTTTTGATCCACACACTCACTATTTTTTCATATATTAATTAATTTGAAAGGTGTCTAATCTACATAATAGAAAGAAAATGTCGATTTTGATTTCCAATCACGGTTTGTTGTTTGTTGTGTTTGTTACAAAAATCGGAAACCTCAGCGTATATAGACCTAATTAGCGGAACAATGACTGAACATTAGCGGCATGACGTCATCAGATAATCGGATCATTAGTAATCGAGTGTCTCGTAACATCCAAATTCCATTCAAAACATTTCTGGTGGATCTTTTTTTTTTAGGGGAGGGGTCTGCTGGTGAAAAATAATGAGGTCGCCCATCGACGGGGACGGAGGGGGTTATTACGGGTCACTAGGTCTGTAAAGCGAATATTTTGGGGGTGATCTGCCGAAGAATGCGTGCCATTGCGAAACAAGTCTCAGGGGTTGGTCTCAAAGACGAGACTTTGTTCCCAAAAATAAGGCCGGTTGTTCTATACAACTATACTAAAAGAGCAGCCCATATGTAGAATGTAAAAACGTAACATGTTCGAATATTTGAAACGAATGATTCACAATCACTTTTACAATGGTGGGAAAAAAATCAGCTAAAAATTGGAATTGCGAAGTCGGGATCTTCGTCTGAACAAAAATTACTGAGTATTTTGGTCACTCAGTTGGCCCTACAATAAATCGTGTTTTGTCCTGGGTGTATATTTCGGGTTACAAATATATCTATTTCATCAACTAAGCTTTCTTCATCAGCAATGTAGGTCACTCTACTGAGTCCCTTACAAATGAGAGATAATCACCTGAAGTCAAGGATTTAATTAATCCCTTTGTGTTTTTTTTTTGCACTGCAAACGACTAGCCAGCAGCTAGCCGTTTAGCCAAAGGCGGCTAAACCTCATTGACCAACGCATTGGGATCGTAGAGGTCAATGGTCAATCCCAACTACATGCAGGACGTATCCGGCTAGGCCTGCATGCAAATATGAACCGAGCGGTCATCCGGTTCACACTCATTGATAAAAGAAATTGTTAAGGAGGTTCCCCATTGATATCTCATCTTGTAACCTATATCCTAAAGGGTCGTGATTTTACTTCTATTCCGAAAGAAGGCGTGCGAAGGAATTTCTCTAGCCCGAAAAATTCCCCAGGTATCGGCCGGAATCGAAACCGCTCGACCACTCGACACCTCTACGCTCATCGAATGAGTATTAAGAGTAAGAGTTACGTTGAAATATGGAGAAGACCTGAGACGACGTGAGGTGATCACACCTGTGATTCCTACGTTTCTTTTTTTAAAAAAAAGCCGATAACGTCAACACTTGAAAACGATAGCCTACAATCAGGTACAGTCAAAGCTGACAACGATAATTAATAATCCAGCTTCCTGGAGTAATCCTTCGTCAAAGCGACGAGCCTTGATTGCGAGGTTGATTGCGAAAACAGGTAAAAAAATCTTTGCCCGAGAAATTGGAACAACTTCATTCAACCTAAATAATTTTTTAAAAAGAAATCTCCTGTCCCAATTACAACTTTACAACAAAACCAATAACCTCGTAATTACAATGTGTGAAAATTATTATTCAAAAAACAATAAACAATGACACTTTTCGTTTGTTTCAAACAACTACAAGCTTGGTACGCCTTTTTTTAAATTTTAATTGGCAGCAACGCCTCTGCGAGACAACCCGAAATATATTTTTAAGTCACTCTCGGTGGAGTTCACGATAAGCCGGTCTGCTTCATATATTTGTGTGTGTGTGTGTTGGGGGTAGGGGGTGGATCTATGACTGTTGGCAACAGGTGCGCTACTGAATTCTGCCTCGTATCGCGGACCGTGTCATGAGGTGAGAGCTCCCCCCATTGTTTGCGAACGGGGGCCGCGTTGCCCAACACACGACCGACAGACACACTCATTCGCAGTCGAGAATCCGAGAATTAACACTGAACTAGCCTAGCCTTTAATTCGTAATGGAAGGAGAGATCGATCGATCACAGGTTGTACAGGTAAAAAAAACTAGAAGGCAACCTAACGTCAACAATAAAAAGGATCGAGGGACGTACGCCAGAAATAGCGAACAACAAATAATAATTGCGGCTATCTTTAAATTCAGATGACGTCTGAATTTTAACGCACCTTGTCCTATTTCTAATAAGCAAACAAAATTTCTTTTTGGAAACACTGGGAATTTAACAAAAAGAACCTCATTGTTTTATTGTTTTACAAGTCCAATTATACATTTTCAACTGTTGCCAAAATATTGCAATAATTTCTGAAATATGATCACGCTGCGTGCTAATTTGTTTTTATACCTGTAACTTCATTTGAGCATTTCAAATAACAGTGCAGACGTGTTAGGCGAGAAAAAAATGCCAAGGACCAGTTAAGAACATATATTGGAGTTGTTGCCCTACTTTTATCAGGCTCTGTACGATTGTTGCCCAAGTTGGGGTGGGGGGACTAGATTGTTGCAACGTGTTGAAAGTGTGGTGGAGAAATTGATTTCACTCTCCTTAACGACGAACGATTGCCATGTCCCGTTCCGAATGCGTTAGAATTGGAGACGAAAGGTGGAAGGGTTAGGAGGGACTAGAGGGGGTGGTGGTGATGGTGGGGGAGGAGTAGGTGAATCAGATACGAGCTGATAGGAGGAGGAGGAAATGTTTTATAGTTGGAGTTCGCCTCAGGTTATGCTAACAATTAAAAACGTTAACTTAGGGTCAAATGGAGGGCAGACACATAATGGAGGGCAGTGGATGGGGATGGGTGAGGGTGGGGGTGAAGGGGGGGGGATAGATAAAAAATGGGCATTGCGTGAAGGGGGGTGAGGGAGAGGTTGGTCATATCATAATCCAGGTGACGTTTGTCATCGCTCGCCTTTCCCCCACAATCATTGAGCATTGACAGCTGCTCTAAGAGGCTGCGCAAACGAAACAATAAACATTTAAACCCCAAAGTTTGGTTGGTCGAGTGAACTCCGGAGCTCGGTCAAAGAATAAGCCCACCGGCACGTAGGTGCACTCTCTAATCTAGTTTATCGCTGCATAACTCAGAAATTGAAACCGCAGTTGTAGCCTGCTGCTAACCGGCGCGACTTTTCTGCCCGAAATCTGGGCTGCAACTGAGTCGGTCTTTAGCAATCAGCAGTAACGTCAATAAAGCGGCGTTTAAACCAGAAAGATCGGCTCCATAGGAGCCGAGGACTCCTTCCTATAGGAGTTGGCGTCTTGCCAACGCCGAAATGACGCTGACGCTGAGCGCGCGCTATTTTAACTTGGCGCTCAGCGCGTTTGCGACAAAGATCGGTTCCTATGTGAAGAGAATCCTCCGGTGTAAATCGTCCATAAGAGCCAATCTAGTTTACACACAGTCACAGGAAAATATAATAAATGTAATGAGAAAGTCTCCCGGTCTGTTCGAAACTCGATATCTTTCGCAATTACCAGTTCTAATTAAATAATAGTAAAATACAGAGGGTTGTTGACCGATTTTTAAAAAGCTGTATACCCTATGAAATTCCATTTCTCCACTACCTGTTGTGCTCGATGTGTTGACCACGTTTCCTGACAATCGCCCTGCAGCGAAGTTTCCACTGTAGAAGTGCGCGTTGAAGCGCACGATGGTCAATGTTGGCCCACTCCTCCTGGCACACTTTCCATAGACCATCCAAAGTAGTAGGTCGGCAGTGTCCGAGTGCCCGTTTCAACAGTCCAAAAGCACAGAAGTCCATGGGTGCGACATCCGGTGACTTGACTGAGATGCAGCTGAAGGGAATTGAACGAATTTTTGTTTCATGTTCCAAATTCAACTGTGGAACGCGAGGTATGGCTGGATGCCTTGTCCTGATGGATGAACACATTGATGGCCTCGTTGCCGTACATAGTTTGTATTTCATGCCGGTATAAATGTTCCAGGACGTTTGCCTGATAGTAGGTCGAGTTAATTTTCACCTTGGAGCCAATCCGTCTCAATGTCATCTTCCTGTTGGTTGAGAAGCCGGCCGCCACCATGAATCCTCACTAGAAACTTTCCTTGATTTCACGAACCCATCTGGAAAATGTCTTGTCACCATGTGGACGATAGTAGATTGCCTGAATTTTGTTGCAATCATTCAGGTAGACTCACGCCTCATCCAGAATAACAATGTACTTCCACCGGTCATCAGCCAGGTAGTCCTCATACAGCTTCCGGCGGCTGGTCATCATTTCAGCAATGTGGCGTGGCATGAGCTTATGAAAACGGGCTTTGTGCCTCTTTTCAAGATGTAAATCTTTAGCTATGATGCGATTAACAGTTGCTGGTGACACTCTCACACGTTTGACAATCGTTGTTTGTGTTGCTGGATTCTCACCGAAGACCAGGCGCTTCACCTTGTCCACCACCGCTTTTGTTGTACGCGGGCGGGGGGCAATTGGCGTTCGAATTTGACTCCGTTGACTTCGCAAATTCGCGATTTTCCTTTTTCATTGACAATACGATAAATCGTTGGCTTGGAAACAGTTGTTCCTTTTTCTTTACACCTTCTAATTATCGCGGAATAGCCAATTCTTACTTTGGAAAGAGTTTTTATGTAGCCCTCGAACCAATGATCTACTTTCGGCGCCATTTTGTTTATGAATGTTGATGAAAAAATAAATTAAAAAACCCAAAGTATCTATTTAGTTATGTGCAAAAAATCAAATCAATCCGATTTGATTTGATAAATAAAGCGGTAGCATCATTTAGCTGAAACTTTGTTTTGCAACGTGCTCACCCCGTAAAGATCGCTTCGCCTCTACACATCCGTTCATTACAGCAAAGCTGCGGATCTGGGCGACACGGGACGGGGGTTTACCCGTCTTCGTTCGCTGTTAGGCCGACAGGGAATTAATTTGTCATGTCGAAGAGGCGGATTCCGGGCCCAGGCAGTTTACTTCCCCTCCATCAACGCACGAAACTTGGGCGGGCAGCAAACCCGCGGACAAGGGCATTAAACCTGCGAAACGTCATAGTGACGCACGTTGGAACACAAGTTAATGGACGTTCTCGTAAGAAACGGAGGCGCCCTGGACAACAAAATAACTATTCTACTCTGCCCCGCATGCAAACATATTTATTTGGTGGTACGAATTTAAAAAAAAATCGAGATTCGTTTCTGTGTTTCGACAAAAACATAAATTTAGTGGCAATAATGCAAGTAGGGCATCGTTGAAAAACGGATGAGAAGATAACTATTTTTGGAATATAAAGAGAATGTTCGTCAATAAATTAAATTTGTGGTTTGTCACTTCTATCTGTTGCAGTGTTTCCTGATTGAATTTGATTATGGACTAGCGTTTTCCAGAAATACAAAGGAAAATTACTGAATGGCCAGCGCCCGGTAGTCACGACCGGTAAAATAAAATACCTCAAATTCAATTATAGTTACTTTAAATCAATTTTGTCAATCCTCTGATATTTTTGTTTATGTTTTTTTAATAAATTAATGCACAATAGTGTGTCGATGTTGTGGCATAAATTCGCACAGAATACGACCTCCTCCTACCCTGAGCAGTTGCCCAGATGGTCCACTTCGACAAAACGACGCTGGTCTCGGTGATGGGACTCCCTCGGAGACATCTATAGCCGCACGCATTAGCGGATCCATCATGTTGGAGTTGTTGGAGTGGGAGGAAAAATGTAGCAAACGAAATGAAAGAGAGAGAGCGTACAACAGTAGTTGACGGTCTCCCCCTTTACCTTGTATTCATAGGCGCCGGAAGAACGCACGTCCAGAAGTCGTTAGCAATATATATAGGCGAGGCTGTCGTCAATTATGCACCATTAAACTCAGCTTTTCACTTTTCAATTAAGCTCAGCGACTAATCTGGACAACCTTTGCCTTAACTGGGGCCGCACACCAATTTTGGTTCAGTTAGTTCCACGCAATTTCGTATTTTACAGTCTGTATGAAGATAAAACCTTAAAAACGATGATTTACAAATTACTTGTGCTTTTACAATCTATCAACGAACAATTCCTTATATATGAATAAATAAATCGCTGAACAGCTATAATTGCGAAAATTAAAAATATAAACAAGTGGGAATTATTTTATTTCTATGAACAAATAAAATCACCAAAAAACAGTGGCACTATCTCTAACGGATACGCGATATGCGATTGAAACGAAAAAATATAATGTGTGTTGGAAAATAGTTAAAAAAGGAACTATTATTTCAAATATAACTGTGTTGTAGCTATGGCCAATTGAAACAATATTTTCTCATATAATTTTTTTTGCTAGTACAAATTCAAACGAATGGTGGTGGGGGGGGGGGGGGTAGGTATATTGCGCCACCAATACGTTTTCGTCGCCGAAGTCGTGTTTTTTTGTGGGCATTGATAATCAGTTTGACAATTTTGAAGGTGACCAATTTGGGGTTGACATAAAATTGGTCTTGTTGGGTTTTATGTCGGCATATAAAAGTATGCAAACAGCCATTTGGCACACGACTCTCACGGGCAAGATTATATTCTCATGTGCACACACACACAAGCTTGCTTATTCGTATTATTATTGTACACTATTTCTACCCAAAGATCCGAACATCATCCATCCCTAGGATAGAATTTGGTGACGTAGACAGAGGTCAATACTCCGTAATCCCGCGCATACAACATACGCGCATCCATCGTAGATTTCATAGAAATCGAGGTCTATGGAACATATGTTAGAGATGATAAAAATACAGTTTGCAACCTATTAATTTATTTGCTTAATTTAAAAACAGTATTTTAGGCAAAATAGAATTGCAATTTGCGTCTAAAAATACATGCGTCCTTTTCCAATTCATTGAATTTTTATATTTTTGCACGAAACTAAGATTGAAAGACGAACTGACATTTTTTGACGTCACCCATTAATTAATATTTAACCAACGAATTCGTTCGTATTAAAATAATTTCAGAGTAAACTTGAGAAAACATGGAAATGGACCAAGTAATTTCGTTATGCTAATATCAAGAATAAAACGAAATTAAGGTTATACGAATTTAAACAACGCGTTACGGTTAAAAATTAAAAAAAAACTTCCGCAATTCCAAAAATATAACAATGATTTCCAGTCAAATAGGCCAAGTTAAGAGATGTCTAGTAGTCGAGTAGCCCGTTGGCATCAAAAACCCGTGATCACGGTTTCGATTCCGGCCCCGACACCTTCGAAATATTTTTTCAGGCGAGAGAAATCCCTTCACAAACGCCTTCTTTCGGAATATAGAAGTAGAAATCATGACCCCGTACCTGTACGATATATCGGGACGTTAAAGCGCCCTTTCCTAGACAGCCTAGGTTCGGCAAAAAATACCAGGTCGCCCCCTGGGGGAAGGGAGTGGGTTATAAGATATTAAATCAACGGTGAACCTCCTTAACAAACATTTAAAAAAAAGGCCAAGTTAAATAATAATATTGGCCATAATTGTAGCAACACTAGAACAATTGAAGGATTTTTTAAAACGATGAAATATTGAAAACAACGATCCCCTCCCTCATTTTTCATCTCCACAAACTCAAGAAATTCGCATTTCCGTTTTTGGCTTCACAGCGGGTTTGACCTCATTTTCTCCCCCTTCCTCTCTCCTCCCATCTCTCCGTTCCCCCTTTATTAGTCCCCTACATTTGAATGCGTCCAGCCATCATAGCCCGGGCCAGAAACCCTCCAACGTGTAGCTCCAGAGAGCAAAAGATATCGATCGGGCGGCGGCCATCATCATCAGCGTTCCTTTCTTACACAGGTCGTCGACCGACCGTGGTGTGGGCACGTTGGTTCTATCACTATATAATTGGAGTCTGTTGACTCTGAAACACTTTCGCCCGTATACGTAGTAGTGTGCACAGCCTCTTCGAGTAAGGAAAAAAAACCACAAAAAAAAGTCTGACTACAATAAATCGTCGCGTCGTTCTGCGCCTAGTACTTGTGTGCATAATAATATAACGTGAGCATTCTGTATCCGATAGACGAGCATTATTCTGTGCATATATATATATATATCTATAAAAAGCCAGATGTGCCCAACAACAGCGGGGGACGGTCATACGTATAACTGTCCCCACGAACACTGTTTCTATTGTGATGGTCACAGCAGGGGCACACAAAAAAGTTGTCTAGGTTATTCTCTGCCCGACTCCCCCAACCCCCCATCTCTTCTCACCCCCACCATCAACATACACTCGCACACAAAAACAACCTATCAGATGATGCGAGTCAAAAAAATACAACAAAACGATCATTTTTAATATTATTTTTTCCAAAAAATCAAGGACAATTAAATTGGTGTCAAATGCACGAGGTCTGATCAAACAATAGGGCGAATGACGTCACGCTCTTCGAAGGTGTTAGAGCATATGCAATAATCGGACGAGGTTTATTGGCTAGAACCTTCTCGAAGAGAGAGAGATCCGACAAATGTTGTTGGGAAGGAACGGAACCTAGGAACACGATCCTCTTCTTTGGAACATTTGGCACGTCACCGTTCCTTCGTTTTATGAAGGAATTGGAACGCATTCCATTCCAAAAGGAACCTACCGACACTGACAACAAATTTCTGTTGATCGTCGAATTGATTCTGTTGGGACTGGAGCACAATTTTAGTCTGTGCAGACGTTACAGCGAAAATGCTGGATTCTAAATATTTGATTGACTATGAGGGTCAACGTACTGTGTGAGTTTTATTTTTCAAACCTTTGAAGGAGGTATTTTAATAGAAAATTTAAATAGTCAACTTGATACCCTAGACATTGTCGACACTATTCTAGGTGCAAAATTAACTGGTTTCGACTAATACCCTAGTTACACTGGCCAAGCATGCTTAATCCAAGCATGCTTAGCAAGGTGCGTTTAG
>JAQGBY010000022.1:0-88670 GCA_034698785.1 Mycogona germanica
GTGCTTAAGCACCATGAGGGGGACGTAAGGCCTGTAGTGCGGTTGACTACAGTTGATTAAAAAAAAAAAAAAAAAAAAGAACATATTCTGTAGACTCGCTTTTGTTGTTCATTCAAGTAATGAGGATTAAGTAATG
Organism: Mycogona germanica; assembly: GCA_034698785.1. Lineage (NCBI taxonomy): Eukaryota > Metazoa > Arthropoda > Diplopoda > Chordeumatida > Chordeumatidae > Mycogona > Mycogona germanica. The sequence goes on from JAQGBY010000022.1 coordinate 137, forward strand.
CATGCGAAATGCGAACATAAGAAAATGAAAATCAACTAATTATAAGATAGGACAGCCAATTACGAGCAAGAGACAAATTGTGTAAACGAAATGAGACGATTACCCCATGAGATATTCTTGAGAAAGCTTTGCCAATGGCGCATTAGGCGGAGCCTCTGTGGTTACAGGTTCACCGTTGTAAAACTCGCAGACATCATCCCAGGACACTCGTGTAATGGAAGCGACAATGCGCAGTTGCTTCAACAGGACTCGGAGCTGTCGCTCGCGTTTGTCAATGTCGTCGTCAGTCACCTTGGTACACAGAAAAACTCGTAGTAGCGTCTTCGATTTCCACCCAGGCACCTGTAAGAGGGTTGGACAAACGCGCAAAACTATTTAAAAATATGCGCGAATTTGCTTTAAATAATTTCCCCATGACTGTACAATTTCACCGAAATTCTAAACTACCACGCAAAGACAGGTTCAAGAGACATTCAGTTCCATGAAAATATTATTACCATGTGCAAAATGCAAGCCAATTGTAGCAGAAACTGGGTGGTCGTGTCTTGGTATTTGGACGTGTCTGGAACTAGAAAGTTCATTGGCCATACGTCGACAAACATAGTGCCCCTTCCCTTGAGAATCAGGTTCTTGTCCAACGTGTGAAAGTGCCTGCACAGACACACATTCTTCTGCATTTGAATAGCATCCTATGGGGAAATGGAGGAAAAATCATGTATTTTTATAGGTACCGTCTTCATGTTGAGTAATAAAATCATTTACTAGAAGAAAAAAAATTATTGTATATATTTTATCAGAGGAAAAATGAGAACACAAACCAGAACCATAGCGACGTATTCTTCTGGACCCAAATCCTTGGTTCTAGAAATCTCTTTGAAATCGTTAACTGAATGCGACGAAATTGCTCCCATTTCGGAATTCATGATGTAACTGCTGTCAGCAATGTAAATTTCCCTGCAAAGACAATTATACAAAATGGTTCGGCATGTACTAAAAAATAATTGCCAGCGAGAACATTAAAAAAATACCTACATTTGTAGAAAATCGATAGACTCTGTGGCATCGTAGAAACCAAATAAAATGGTGTTGGGTTTCATAGCTCCCAATCCCGAGAGACGAACCAGATGGCGCATGCCGTCCCGGACGGTGGCACTCGACGTCAGCTCCACAAAGGCTTTTACCTGCATAGCGCGCAACGAGAACAATTAAACGGCTTAAATAAATTTGTGGTGAACGAGAAGCAAGTGACTGGCGAGCAGACAATTTTCTCCAGTGAACATGAACTAAACACTTATATTTATATGGTTGCACTTTTATATATGGTGTTATACCCTGTGTTTGCTCAGCGGATGTAGCCAACTTGAAATTGATGTGCAAGATGACCCGTGAATAATCTTAATCCACGTTCTTTGGTTCATCATACTTTCATCAACGAAAGAATTGGTAAAAAATGCTTCAAACAAAAAATCTAGCCAGTACAACGTGCCTTGAGATGATCGACCAAGCTGAGCCAATTGAGGTGCTCCTCGGCCAGCGGGTCCGCGTCTCTGCTGTTTAGGTCATCCAGCTTCACGTGTCCAACCACGTACAGCCCGCTTTTCTTCAGGTCGTTGACAAAGTCAATCAGCGGTCGGCAGGACCGGGGGTTGGCCACCATCAGCAAAATTTGCGGCCGCCAAAATTTGACGTGGTCCTTTCGGCTGTCCAACATGAGTAGGTATTTTCTCACCTGCATTCAAGAAGAATCACCCGTCAGAAATCAGTTAAGTTTCACACAGAATGTAAGCTTGGGGAGGTAGCAAAGAGAAACACGAAATAAAAACCGTATTTAATAATTCTCTTTTCGTACATAATTTCTTAAGTTAGTTTATTTTGTCGGGCAGATCGCAACAACAGCGGCATCCTACAAAAGTAGGTAGGTCACCGAAGGACGACCTGTGCCCTTTCAAAAATTGATACCATATGTTTTTGGCGGAATTGGAGTTCACACCAATTCGTTATTTTCCTTACTCATTAGTTTAAGGCACAAAGAATTAACCGGAGTCAGCGACAACTTGTATGTCAGGCAACACAAGACCTTTACTGGTAATTTACCGGTGGCAAGTCGAGCGCCAAAAATAGAAAACCTGTCGAGGACGGTCACACCCGCCATCGTCACCTTTGTTTTCTCTTTTGTAAAATTGAGAAATGGCAGAAGTTGAACATCGGTTTAAAACGAACCCGTTACCCCTCAGAAACCCGATTTTCTGAAAAATAGCCACTACCTGCCATCAGTGGTTCCTAAACAAGGGCACGCACGCCAGTGATTCTGGAAATGATTAATCCCGCTCATGGAGAGAAAGGACAAAAGACAAACACGAAATGATTGACTACCAGCAATTAATATTTGGTGGAAGGAACTCACCTGGTGAAAGATGAGGGCTTGACTGATTGAACCCCACTTGGTGGGTAGTGCGCGGAAATGTAGTCCGATGACCAACAACAGACAGAGAATAATGCAAATGCCTGCGTACGCGGCGTTGATGACAAACATCATTGTCAGCGTTCCGACCATCCCGACAAAACAGGTGTGCCAAGTGACAAATTTAAAAAATGGCCTGCAAATTTATAAAAATGCAAATCACAAAAAATAGCCCATCCTTGCTTTAAAAAAAAGTAACATTATTGTCTCAAATTTAAAGAAAGCTTACAACATTTTTGAGCAAACATCAATTTTTTAAAACTAGAAATAATGGAAAATGATTTAGTTGTACCTGAAATTTGGTGCTGAAGTCAGTTGCAATCCCAAACACGTTAAATTTGTGGCGCAATAGGACAACAGGAAGAACACAGAAGTCACTTGGGCAATCACATTCAAAGATCCAATTATTAAAATAATCTACAACATAGAAATCAAGGATGGACATGAAACACCCGTCAGCTTATCAATTTCTACACAATACACAATTATGAACAAACACTTTTCACTTTAAATAAAGATCCTTTCAATTTAGCGTGTTTGTGAACTGGTTGTACAACGAAGATAATTAACCCAATAGAGAGTTTGATTCTATTCCAAATATAGAATGGAAAATTGCCCACATACTTGCACGAGAAACCACGAAGCAATTACGGCAGCATAAGGATTGTCATTCTTTACGCCTCTGGCAATTGGCGCCAACAAGAATCCTACAAACAAAAGAACGGCCAACATGCAGTAGATGAACTTTAACCAATATTGACAATATACTTGTATTTATTTGAAATCTTAGAACACGATCCTTGGTGCAGCAGCCACAGAGCTGCAGAAATATTGAGAAGTTTCAAACGGGGAAAAAGGGATTACCGAATAGTTCGTCTTTGGCAACGGCTATGAAAACACGAGAGGCTCCGATAAGATTGCTGAGCGATGCCGATAAGGTGGCAGCAAATATGCCGATGGGAACGAAAAAGTTGACCAAATTGATGTACTGCATGTAGATGTAGTTGTTCAAAAGCAATTCGCTGGAACCGAAAAAATAAAAACAAACGAGATCACGACAAGGGTTGAAAACCTCAAACGCAATACGTGAAAAATGATGTTGGCACTCACTTGGAACAGGTGGCTGCTGTAAGAAATGCTAAAAGCAGGTAGACGCAAAAGGTGAAAAAGACAGCTGAAAGCGTTCCTCTGGGAATCGATCTGCTCGGCTCCTTTAGCTCACCTACGGAAATAAATAACATTATCCAGGTGAATAATTCCAAGCTCTACACAAAACTGATATGAAAGGCATAAAAAATGTACAACGATTGTGTGCCCACCTGACATGTTAGCACCAGCCATAATGCCAGTGACACCGCTAAAGAGCACACCAAACACAGTGGCAAAGTCGACCATGCCATTTGTCGTATAATCCAAACCGTAATGAGCTGCAATTAGAAGAAAAAAATTTATATTTTGCATTCAGAATCGACGAATAATCCTAATAAGCTTAGCCTCGGTGTTTTAAATAATGTAAATTGAAATAATAATAAATGTCTTATTACGCCAAACATTCTCGTCGAACGTTGCCCAACTGAATCCCGTGTAGTTGGCAGACGTGATGTTCCCTACAATAGAATTGGTATCGGGCATCGGCACCTGGTTTTAAAACAAATAATTCATTGAACAGATCAGTGAAAACCACTAGGCGCTGCCGTTTGACAACATCAACAACTGCCGTGGAACGGTCATTTTCTAATGAACTCATGAAAAATCACAGTACCGGGATAATTTTATTTTGCGCCATAAAGCTGACAATGACAGAGGCGGTGCAGATCATGACAACCACGAAAATGAAGAGCGAAATCTTGGCAAACATTGCGGCGCCAATCAAGCACACGACTAAATTGAAGATGCCAATAATGGAACCATACAGGAAAGACCACCATCTTCCGCCTGGAATTCCTCCATCAACCAGGAAGCCTGAGACAAGACAAAGAAACAATTGCTAATCATCGCTGCTTTCATCAACTGCCATTGTGCAGTTATCAACACTAAACAATAACATTAACTTATTCATGAGACGCGTAGAGTATGAACCCAGGATAATCGAGTACAATTTAATTGCTGGTTTTGTTGCAGTGAGCAGTCGCTAATTAAAATGAGTTAAATGACAACCGCCAGTCTGTCTTGGCCACAATTTAATAAAGAACGTACCTCCAGGTCCAAAATTATCAACAAATCCTTCCACGCAGCCAGTAATGTACAGGGCGCAGGAAAAAATGTTGGCAAAAAAGAATAAGGTGCCAATACTCCCGCCGAATTCCGGTCCCAGGGTACGGCTAATCATATCTAGTTTCATTTAGTCAAGTAGTAACTTTGAAAAATGTGATTCAAAAATACCAAATGCAAAGAAGTAACATAAAGGATACAATAGGCGCCGCCGCCTTCAATCGCACCATTAGTGGATATTGCAGATATGGACAGGACGGTGCACAGCAGAATGACATAGGCGAGCAAAAGTTGTGCAATGACTTCGAGCAAACCTGCCTGACCGACAATGAACCCTGGAAAAATAATCGTCAAAACCAGATTGACAAAAATAGGCACTTCCGATCAAATTTTCAAATGTAAAATAAATATTACTGTTGCACCCAGTATTTAGGTTCAACCGAATTAAAACAAAACACAATTGAAGCACGGGTTCCAGGCGCACAGAAAAATCGAGATTTGATAAAAAAATTATAATAAATTATATTGGAAACAATTTATCATTTTGGTATTCAAAAAGATAATTTAAAAAAATTAAGTGGTAAAAACCAGCAACCAACGGAACCAACTCGAAATTTTAACATGCCAACAATCTCATCATCCATTTAACGCCAATAATTTAAAACCGATGTACACGGCGCCTGTCATCCAACCCGGGGGGTGGGGATGAATTACGACTCATCGTAGCCCAGTCGGTATTGCGACTGATTGTGGCTCGGCGGGTCCCGGGTTCGATTCCCGGCGCGGGCTCACGATAATTTCGATCCTGGGGTACTGGTGAAAATGTGCCCCTTACCAAGAGGGGTACAGAAATGCCTGTAGTCAGAGACTACAGTGATGAGGGAAAAGAAACATAAATAAAATATATTAATCTAAGTCGTTCCTTCCAAACAGTAAGAAGCTTGAGCAGCCTCTCGTTTTTATTTGCCATCTTCTATTGACTCGCAACCATGAGCGTTAAATGAAAAGCTACACCAGTTAATCAAATTTATATTTACTTTGGGACAGATACTTTAGAAACGTACAGTTGATAATTTGAGGAATCAATAGTATACTATTGACTATTAAGCAGCTGAATTGCCGATATAGAAGATTGGTTAAATATTTTCAGTCTTAAGGAAATAGTAAAATTAATATTTTGATCAAGGATAAGAAAAACTGCCAAATCTGGGTTCACTTGACAATGCTCATATTTGGCAAGCCCGAGGGACAATAATTTTATTGGTTCTTGGTTATTTGAACGGGCCACCAATCGATTGTTTTCTTTGCTGTACAAGAAGTCCGTCGTTCACAAGTGAACTGCATGATTACTTGGATCATGAGCTTCGGACTTGTTTGAACAATTTATCAAGAAACAAACATTGCGACAACACAAGCCCAACACGAATGGAGGAGAAACGTCAGTGTCAATTTAGTTGTATTACAATTTAGCAAACTGACGATGCGCGAGGTGTCATCCATCAGAGTTAACTATTACGAAAGTCAATGCTCTTGATGAGCCTATATGATTGTCAGGCAAATAAGCAATTTTTTAATTATCATTTCACTACATATTCGAAATTGATTGAATTTTTTTTTACAAAAACTGTACGCACAATTGAAAAAAACCTTACTGAAAGTCAAGATTGAAATGGTAAAATAAATAATTAAAAGTACCGAAGAAAACATAAAACTCAAATTCGTTATTTAGAATAAATATACAGCATGTACAATAACGAAGTTCTACAGTTACGGATTCAAAAACCATCTACAATATGTGTACATGTACAGTGTAATAATATTTAAACTAGTTTATTAACTCAAACGAGTCTGTTGCTTTCTATCAACAGGCCCAGCAAGCAACGTTTTCGATAAAATGAACTAGAGAAAGTGAAATTGTCACATCAAAATAGGATCAATGTGACGTCAAATGGAATCATGACATATCCTGCGAAAATATCACACTGTTCCTCACCAACACGAAGAAAGAGCAGCGCGCTGAACATGGACAGGCAGACGGGCGTAAAAACACCGGAGAAGGTCTCCAGTTTGCGGCCGTTGTCGGGCGTCGGCATGGGACTGCCGGAGCCGTCGTCGTCCTCGTCATTCTCGTCAATGTCGGACACGACGCTGTTGACGGTGTTGGCGCCGCTCAAACTGCGAAACAGGTGACGCTGCGAGAGGAGGGGTGTCCGGTCGCTGCTGCTGCTGGTGGTGGACGCAGCACCGCCGGATGCCGGAGTCTCGTGGAAATCCTCGCTGGCCATCATGTCGAGTGAGCACTGCTGCAACTGGATTGCCAGACTTGGGCTGATGCGATAGGGTGACGCCCCCTGGGATCACGCGCTGGGGCCGCCGGCTCACCCAAGGGCAAAATTCGGGGTCTTGTTTCAAACTGATGTTGGAGCCATCTTTCTCATGGTCAGAGATCAATGTGAAGCTCAGTATTGAAACTCGCTTTTCTATTTGAAACTAATTTCAAGTTTGGTGCAGAGATGGAGAAAATAATCGCGCTAGGCAATAGCCAATCGCTTGGCAGGTAGGCGTAATAGACAGGTGGCCGATATCAGTGTCGAAATGGGGAGTACATGGAAACAATAACCGTTTGGGTTTTCGAAAGACCCTATCGCAGCAGGGTCCCACCACACGCACCTTGCAAATACACGCGATAAGAGACCACAGTTTGTCCGATTTGGGGACGCGATTTGATTACAGTTCTTCATGTACAAATGAATCATCTATCATGAAGTGAGATAGAAACAAATCACATCAGTGCCGGGCGTTACCGATTACTTTTACTAGTAACATTCATTTTTGTTACTACCAAAGTAACCGATTACCATTCGCTTAACGCTGATTGACGATTTTGATGTTACCATTGATCTGCCAGTGTAGATTACAAATCACATTCCAGAGTTCAAGTTAAACAACCTTGCAGAATTTGGCTAATAATACTTATCAAGTAATTTCCTAATTATTATAGTATTCAACGTGCATTATAAAAAAAAGCTATTATGGTAAAGACAAAACATAAAAAAATAATTAAATTCAATTTACGACAACATAGCTGCTATGGCTATCTAATATATATTCTCTATGGTATCTTGAATGCTCGCCCGGTGCTGCCGCCTTGCAGCAAAAGACAGAACTAGCTCCGTCGTTATTCGTTGTTGATTTTTCGTGACCTTTGAGCGAATGCAATACGTTTCATGGGCAGGGCAATTTTTTAAAGCATTTGGAGCGAGGCAAGAGATTTTCTTTCATATTTATTGAAGTGACATTCTTTGACATTGAACGAAAAGATATTTTTGAAGTCTTGAGCCAACAGAGTTTGATAGATAACCCCCGAATGCGGTTCAGCTATCGCTGCAATTTTTCGAAGGAAGGGCGCACGAACCGCTCCGTATCCATTTATTTTACCAATGACCCACATTGGCTAGGATCTTGCTTAAAAATCTATCCTTTATTCGATTAATTTCTGTTTTTACTAAACCTTTAGTGATCCAACTTCCCACTCCCGACGATGTCTTCCGTGAAGCCCAGCGTGGAAGGTGACATCCCTGGACGTCCTTTTAGCATGACCTACAAGAAAAATGGTGAAACGCTAACCGATGCCACCACCCAGGCCCAGATTCATCAATTTATTGACGAGCATTTGCGTGAGCTGCGGGTATGCAAAATATGTTCGCACAGGTCGCATGGTTTGAATGATTTGAAACACTATTAAAAATTTTATGCCTATCTCTGAACAGGCCAAGTATTTTGAGTTTTTGTTTCGTCCATTCACCTGTATATTATGTCCATTTTTTGGCAATATATTCAGTGACCATGGACCTAAAATTGAAGGCTTGTTCGTAAGAGATATGCACTCTGCAATTATTTATTTTCCAGTTCGCAGTCTACGGCGTTGGATTGTTGGGAGCAGTTTTCGTGTTTCGAAGCTTACGAGTGGTAATTTACTCAATTCATGTGTTTAGCATTGTAAACAGTCTTTTGCTTGAATTTATATTAAACGGACTGATTTATCTATTGATGGCTCATAGTCATTTGTAAAATGAATATCCTCGCTTGTCAGGCAACCAATTGTGCAACAAATGTAATTTTTATTAGATTATCTTACGGTTTGCTACCAAATTGTCGTTCTTCACAGTTCAGTGCCAACTTCAAACTGTCATCATTTATCATTCTCTAGTTTGGCCAATTTCGAAGGCCATCGAAAATTCCGAAAGAATACTTCAAGAAGAACATCGAACTTCACGGAGTAGTGAGGCAGATAAATCCAGACAGCGGACACTTGTTGATCGAGCATGTGCCAATTGTCAAACTTTTTTCCAAGAGTGGTAGAGGTAATGATTAATCCATTCTATTTTGATGTTTGGCGGTCTTGTAAATGAAGAATGGAAGAAAAGAAGTGACCATGAACCTTTTAGGCATGATCCGTCGTTACGGGTGTACACATTTTATTATCTCCGATGCCAGATTTACTTCCCGTGTCTCTGAGCGGTGTTCGCTATGGTGGCCTGGGTTATCAGTGGTTGGACATCACCGCCAAAGACCAAGCGGTCACCTTCACCCTTCTGCGACTGAAGTCCAACAATGAAGTGGAATGTATCGTGAAATCAAGCACGGTAAGCAATCCATTGCTTAATGTCTTGCAATTACATCCTGGACCAAACAGGTGTCGAAAAAAGGTAACAAGTTCCTTATTTACCCATTAGCCAATGGGACTTGACTAAGGACCCAGGACTTTCGTTCATTTATAAATCTTGGGAAACCAAAATTCTTGACAATGTGTAAAAGTGATAATTCGCTATTTGCTGAATGCCTAATCATTTGCCGTTATTTATCTCTTCAATTCTTAAAGGGATTCCTAAAACAAAAGTGCCTGAATCTTGAAATGGTTAGGCTGGGAATGGGACAGGTGGCGCCAATAACCAAGGAACTAAAACACATGAAACCTTACTGGGAAATGTATCGCAAACTGTTGCACTCTGAGAGCGAAGCCCTACGTCATCGCAACGGAGTGTGGTCCACGTTGCAGCCGCTGCCATTTTACACCTTCAGCTGGGCCGGTATCCGGGAGGCAATCCAGATGGCCTGGAAGAAGTTAGTGCCGGCGGTGTCGACCGTCAAACTGGTCAAGTGATTGCCGAGAAAAATAATTTGTTTATAGTCAATGGGACGCGCGTGAAAAATTTAAACGACTAACCCAGTCACTGGAAGTGATGAATCATTCAATAGCGCAATAGATGTAATTATTTTGTATCGAGAAATAATGTGTTTAGTAGGAATCAAGTGATGCAACAAATTTGAGTAGAAAATATTGTTGCCGATCTAAAGAGATGCCGAAATATTGACTGTATTAAAAATGTGTAAAGTTATGTTTAAAATATCTTCCAAATTTGCTTTCTATTCTATCGTCACTTGAAAGAATGCATAGTTTGTATATAGTTGCCTATATTTTATTTACAGACGCATATTATTTAAAATTGTCAGCGTTTGTATGTAGCAAAAAGCTCGTCCCCATAAAGATAAATATTCCAACGCACAAGGTCATTAACTGATTTGTTGGTACAATATATTCACAGTTTGGTGCTCTATTTTATACTGTACTGTTTGGGGTTGCTCTCAGAATTTATTTTTGTCCCACACTGCAAAAGTATTCGCTTCACAAGAATGTGTGGAATAGCTAGTTCTTAGCGATTTCACGTTGAATGTATTTGTGTAAAATGTATATTTTTTAAAAATACGATTACCTTGTCAATGGAGACACTTTCGTCGACTGCATGCCAAAAGTCTCCGGTACATGTGATGCTTGTTGTTAAAATAAAATTTCCCGTTTCCCCAATAATGCAATGCGCAACATTGCTTTTTTATTATTTACTAGAAGGTTGGAGGTTACAAACACATCATGACGACAGTCATATTATTAATGCAGTTATTATGTCAGGACAGTGGCTGTGGTGGTAGGGGGAATTGAGGGAAGTACCATTACCGATATATATATAAAGCACTGGTGATTAGACCAACAGAGTAACATGATAATTGTGCCAAGTAAGATTCGTAACAAATACACGAGTCAAGTCATCGCAACATCGACCACTATGGGATTATAGAACAGATATTGACTACATTTTTTTTGCTACGAGTGCCGATATAGTACACATGCGAGCGGAGCGCAAATGCAAAAATGTGGAGACATTTTTGCCCATTTAATAATCTTATTGAATCGCTCGCTGACATGTGTATGACGCATGCCCTCGATAATCATTACCATTATTCGGTATTCACAAGTGTCGAACATCGCAAGGGGTTCTTTAAAAATACAACATAATACATGTATACAATATGAACGTCACATTTTTTTAAATAATATGTGCCGGTCGGGTACAGTTCTCGAGTTAAGATGTACTGGGGTGCAACAACAAAAACAGGGAAATTGATGCAAAATGTCGCTATTTGATGCATACGTGGGTCCTATATTATAGTCGGAGGGTTTAATTTAAAAGATGGCAACTTTTTTCCTTTAGATTTGGCGTTCAGTTTGCCACTTGTGCACGTGTTCAACAAAAAATAAGTGTTCGGGTACATGTTAAAATGGATATCAACGAGATTAACGGTTAAGAAAAACGAATGGATCAATTGTATGATCTTTCCTGTCTTAAGTGTAGTGGGCTATAGGGTCATTATGTACAAGTAGAATGTGGTAAACAGTTTTTAAAAGTCCGGAATTTTGTAAATTTGTGGTTGGGCTGTGGGGTTACGGGTTATGTATAGAGCAATTAAGACACATAATACATTGTTTTCTTACAAAAAGTAAGGATTCAATTTGGTACATCTGGACAACAATGTTCTGTACAGCTTTGGATTCTCGTTTTATATTTTTAATAACGAAAAGGTTTGAAATTTGAAGCGCTTAGATTTGCTTGCGGAGAACCATACTACTACGGCAACGTGACTGAGATTTTTCAGCATGCATTATTTATATCATTGTCAACTTCACATTTTTTTTAAAAAAATGTCTAGGAAAGGAAGGGGTATAGCTTTCAATTTCAATATATACCCCGCAAGAGCAAAATTATTTTTAAGATTACAAAAGAGGGTCGACATGGCTGTATCCCGTTTCATTACCTGCCCGGTAATATCACTATGTATGGATGACAACGTAGGGTTCCAGAAAAATAGCAAAGGTTATTTGCATTTTTCTGGAACCCTACGTGGAAATCAACCTTGAAAGGCGTTCATCTCTCAATATCCATTTTGTTCCATTTTTCCTTAGTCGCAAATTTCTGAAACCTTACACAGAATAAATAACGCATATTACTCTGTAATCGAAATATTTATCGAAGCAGTCATGGCGTAGTTAAGTGTTGGTGTCATGTGTGAATGTTCCCGGATTCAAAACTGTCGGCAAAAATATTTTATTAAGACTGGCTTGGCTTTGAATCTTGACTCCACAAACCAGCATCATGCCGCTATGCTAACGTGACCGCGATAAAACGTTAACCGTAGTTTTCTGTAAGACCAACACTAACAACAACGAAAACATCTATGACGACTTTGAAATTAAAGGTAGACCATATGAATACTTATAGCTATTTACCAGATTCACCGAAAAGTCGATGATTTGACAAAGTTCATCGGATTTAAACGGACATTCCAATTTCAAATTGGGGGCAAACTACATTCGTTGCGATTGTGATGGGATCAGTTAAATATAGCAAAGCATTACACAAGTCTTCCTCAAGTGGTATAACCTCGCACAAAATGATTTTCTTGTTATTCGCATAGCTATTTGGCCATCAACTTTCTTCCTCAAAAAATATCCTATATGAATATAGATGGCCGAACACTATGGCACATAGTAAGGTACTCTAGCTATACACGTACATGTCTATATAAATATCAATTTTTGGCCCTCTACAACGTCGAACAGTCAATCACGGATACATTCATAATTATATTTTATATGTATTGGCATTATAATCACCACAGCAAAAAAAAAAAAAGAAAGAAGATTGGCTATATCTAAGCGTGGTTGCACGTCCAATAAAACGCACCCAACATTTGTTTCGTTACTCAAGTCTTTATGGAGTTATACAAAAAATGTCAATATGCTGCTTTTGCATACCCAGTAGAACGAGAAACGCCCTCCGCTGTTGACGTCATTGACGACTTTTGGCAAAAATGGTGGCTAAAACCTCGAAACTACTCAATACACTGGCCAATGATATCTATACACTTTTTTTCTAAACGCAGCAGCGCAGTTCAGAACACGATATTGGCAATGCTTCGTTCCAAACTGCTTTCAAGAGGTCGAGAAAATTTTGATGGAAAAATAAGACGATAAACCATTAGTTATTTCATCGGGTGCAAAATTTTTGCAACAATTAAAAAAAAATTGTCGGGCTTCTTCGAACGATTAACAAAATGAACAAATAGTTATAAAAACTCCTAAAACAATGTTTCAAATTGTGTTAAGAAAATTAAGCATCTTATTTAATTGACGCAATCTCCGATACGAACTGATGCGAACTCTTAACCTGGGTCGGTTTTTTAATTTAAAGTTTTCATACGAGTTGATATCTGTTATTCGTTCAAAGTTTAACTAAACATTAAAAGATGAACAAAATCTTAAACAACTTGATATAATTTTACAATGAATTTCCATTTTAAATTTAAGTGTCACACAGTTGTGAATCCAGTGTTTTAACGAATGGGCGTTTTAAATGTTTATGCCCAAGTACCACCAATATATAAATTCGGGATTTAAAAAAACGTCTTACACTGCATATACTACATTTTTATTTATTTATTTTTATATTTGCATTGGCCTCGACTTAAAATTAAATCTACTAATGAATGAGTTTCGAAATATTTTGTCTCTTGATTGACCAGCCAACTATCTTATAATAGTAGTCTTGCAGCAAGATTAATTAAATGCTACGAAACTCGCCACAGAAAGCCCGTCTCGCACGCCCTCTATCGACGATGGCGAGTGGGGCGGCTGCCGATAGAAAAATACCAATCTTGCCAGATACAATTTCGTCATCAAATTCATCACAGTTGGAGAGATAACATGTGATTGGAAAAATTGAGGGGAGGAAGGATATAGCTCTACACACACACACACACACACACACACACACACACACACACCACTAGATTAACGCGATTCAGTCTTAAAAATGGGGATGGGAGAAATGGCCGGTGTTTACATAGCACAATTCGTCAAAACTGGCGGGAAGGGTTGAGGGAAGAGAAAAAGTTCCTGCTCTTCAGGGAAATTTATCACAAGAGCTAGCAAAATGCCACCGAGTCGCGAGCATATACACCATATTCACCACTAGGAGCGCTGCATCTGCACATGAACCCCTTTGCCCAATCGCCCTTTACTATAGAACTCCACCTATGTACAACTACATTATTATTATTTTTAAAAAGCTCCCAAATTGTAAAACTGGCGTATGGACGTTTTACTATATATATATATATATATATATATTATACACACGTAGCCAAATCCTGGAACGTCTACGACACTATATGTACATTGTCAATAATCGCATTTACATGCCGATAACCTAAAAGGTGGCGCTGTCGTCCAACCAGTCCTATCTACGACACCTATCGGTAGCAAATGCGAAATTATCTTCTATCCTCTGATTAAAGTCGTGATAAGTGTATAAATGTCCGCGGTTTTCCCAGGACCACTGTGACCGCTGGGCATCGGCGGGGATCGGAAAATGAAGACAACGGTCGTGAGATGAGGGTCCAGCCATTTTACCATAAAATAAGGATATGTCGCCCCAATAATACAGAATGCAACAAATAATAGTACAAAATATCTTGATATGAAACATGAAATGATTGAAACTATTGGTTCTTTCGAATTGCCTCGCCATTATCCATATGGTGTGACCGATATATTAATTAAACAATGAGTGAATAAATAATTTTTGTGGCCAAGAGATTCATTCGTCTAATTAACAGATAGAAATGGTGTGAAGTAGCCAAGCGTTGTGGGAATAGTTAAAATGCTATGAGTAAAATAATATATGGTGTAAAATACTTTAATGAAGGATTTGGACAAATTTCGCCAAGGAGAAAACCCCAGAATTATTGTACAATTTTTATTTATTATGGTGTGTGAGAACGCGTTGGCATTTTGTGATTAATCAATTGAAATAATGCATTTTTTGATAGCTGGAAAACATTCGGCATTCTCATGAGAAAGTAAGTTATGATGAAGTAAAGCGAAGCGTTATTAATAAATTAAAATAACATGCTCAATTAATTGGCAAGCAGTCGAATATAACTTTAAACTTCAACTTTCTCCCCGAACAATAAAAAAATATGTAAAACGAAAACATTCTTTGGCAACTTTGCAATACAGGTATACTCGTATGTAAGCTGATGTGTTCCGTTAAGAATTAATAAAAGAATAATAGAATGTTGAAGGATTTCTTACATTTCCTCGTACATTTCCAACGTATCCTCCTAGAAAGTCAAGATTCCTGGCACCTTTCACACAGTTTAATTTAGTCCTTACACTTCAACTCGGTAACCCGCTGCCGTGACACTCACAATTTGGAGAAAGTGACAAAAGATTGAAGGTCGCAATTTCCCACCTGACCTCGGCTGGTCGCTAGGGGTCATCCCGTCAGCGCCACTTGTTCACACCTCATTGGTAGTTGGCAAGGAGAAGATTTGAAAAGGTAGACTCAAATGGCGTCGACGGTCATTCGTATTTTTTTAGCGCATAAACATAAAATAGGGCTTGGAAAGATAGCTCAAAAGAAAGAAAAAACACTTTCTGCCAACAGACATAAAAAAGTAGGAGCGCGTTTTCCAACAAATAACAATAATAATAACGCGTAAAACAAAAAAAGGAACAATTTAGCTCAAAATAAAAAATAGGACACCATTCTGTTTAAAAGATGGCGGACATCGTATACTTAAAAAACATCATCACATTTTGACGCACAACAATCTACAAAAAATCAACGCGCATCGAAAATCATCGGGATTATTCGTAGACTCCCAAGTTTGCAAATTTGGCAACGCACCGCATTCGAATTAGGCCCCCCTGCGGACCTTCTACCGGGCGGACCATTTGGTTAAATCATCTGACGCGTCATTTTCCGATCCCCACGTCCCGCCCAGAGTATGCGGAATAAAAAGTTACACGATGTTTAATCGTCTGTCGATCGATTGCAATAGAGATTGGGGAGAAGTTTTATTTAAGTATACGGCAAATCCATAAAGTGGACAAACAAAACGAAAAAAAGAAAGAAAACTAAACGCCACCCCTAAATGTCGATTGCAATCGACGCACTCCAGTGCGAACGTGTTTGTATTATTGTAATTGTGTGTGTTCTATTTACATGTACACACTCACATTTCAATACTCGAGTATAGACTGTATATACATGGATACAGATGTACGATTAGTGAACAAATAAAAACAAGAATAAGCCGATAAGAAATAAAAACCGGATCTTATAGTCTTGAGATAAAGTTAGTCAGCTAAAGAGCTATATAAGGGGGTCAGTTTTTTTATGGTTTGGATTGTTCAGGTCATGAGGAATTTATGAGCTCCAGCGTCAGCCCTACATTTCCGATTTTTGGACTGCCTGTAGAGATTCATCCACGCTTTAAGAACTGATATCGGTGTTGGGGGGGTAGGATGATGATGAAAAGAGGATGTCATATTGTAAATGAAAGAAATTACTAAATATTTTTGTTTGTGACAACTACAAGTGAGAATACATTGAGGCAGACTTTGATTTGTCTCTGCCGGGTGGAACATCGGATGCAGTAATCGGTGGTGCTGTGACATGTCTCTTCCTGAGACCTTCACCCTACCTCCACTAATTTGTATTGAATTTCCAGGCAGATTTCACGTAACTCAAGTACATGTACTCAGGCGGGGGAAACTCCAGAAAAAGAAGTTGAAATGAAACTATCCTTTTATCATTAAACTGAGTTGGAAGAGCCGCTCCTGAACATTGAGAAAGTTAGGTAGGAGCCGTTTCGTCTGACACTGAAGCCATTTTTCTGACGGTGTTGCGGATTTAAGACACGCGACCAAAGGACGTTAGGCGTGGTGAAAGGGTCTCAGGAAGATACGAGATCGTGTGTCAACTGAACGACGAAATACATGTGTATCGGTCGGTCAACACGGACGACGAATGACAAGAACAGTGACCCAACATCGGCGGCGGGAGTATTAAGAGGATTAACGAAAATGCTGGGCGCTACAATTATAGTAAACGTGAAGGGTGGCTAGTATAATGGGAACATGGGTGGCGGTGGTGCAACGGATAGTGGTGGTGTGTTGGGTGGTTGGGAGGGAGGGAGTCACCGGAGAGCTGCCATTGGCTCCCCTGGGCAGAAATCCTCTCGTCCAGTGATATCACAGCTGAGATGAGCCCCCCGCGCGCGTCGGACTCGCTTTAAGGATTGGGCTGCTGGGGGTGGCCGCCACCCATGCCCATGGACACACGCTGCTGGTGACTGTCGTTCTGTTGCTGCTGCTGATGTGGCTGCTGTTGCTGCTGCTGCTGCTGTTGTTGCTGTTGCTGTTGCTGCTGCTGTTGTTGCTGTTGCTGGTGATGAGGGTTGGGCATCATGCTCTCGCGTTCGCGACGCTCGGCGGCCGCCCGGCTCAGCACGTACTGGGCGGCGAACTGGTGCTTGGGGTCCATGCGCATGTGCTCCATGTGGGACAGTAGACCTGCAACGAGACGAGACAGCGGATGCCCGTTATAGCGGCGAGGCGAACGCCGTCTGGTGGCGACGGCCGCCGCCAGGCCTCAGCTCGATCCTCTCGAGACTCTCGTCTAAGCGTCTCGTCTAACCTTTTCTCGCTTTCTATGTTTTATTTTTGATTTTCCGTTTTAGATTTTCATACTGTAAATTTCTTAACATGATCGTTTCTCGACATGTGATATTTTAGAAAAATTGGAAGCGAAATCGATAAATGAATATTTTCTTCTTTAAATTTATATTTTTGGTGATTCAGTATTTTAAATAAAAGTTGCCGGACAGATTAGCCACATTTGCCAGTATTGGCTGCCAATAAAATTGACCTAGTCGATGGATACAATATTCGATTACAAATGTAATCAAGGATTTCATGTATCCAGGCGAATTTAAACTCATTATGCCGCGATCTTGAAAGCTTAACATTAATGTAGCCAAGGTGCGCAGTTCGCGCTTTACCAAATACTGTAGAATGGCTTTTCTGCAATGCGTAGATGCTGAGCATGGTTTGCGCGGCACTGAAAACACATGAGCTGCTCCTGAATTTTGCAACGAGTCCATAAGGTAATCTTGCTTTTTCTCAAAAAATACAACGACGCTTAAAAGCGTCGTGGCAAAATAATGTCATACGGTAAAGAAGTAATAATGCCACATGAACAATAACAAATATAGACTCGTAATGTGCCGGGACTGTGCCGGAATAGGGATGATTTCATATTTGCATTTAGTGCGAGGCGAGACCATTCGTTATAACCGACAAAAATAAAACAAAAGCACAACCTGTGAACTCCACATATTTTCAAAAGCATTTTTAAACGGCGCGCGCGCTCCTAATTCGGCGGAGATCTATTATACTTTTCAAATAGATTCATTCATATAAGAAACGATAAAGCGTAACTGAAAATTTGAACTCCTAAAACGAGGATACCATTGAGCTCAAAATGTCTAGCATCTGATAAAAAAACGCTTTAAAAGATTACTCACACAATTTTTTGCTACGAGGAAAGATCGTTAATAAATCGCCAGAGAAATACGAGTACAACGAGAAACTCGCTTAGAGGGGGTTAGTAGAATTTAGCAATTTTGGCGCGATGAACTGTGCTTGCTTTTAAAAATCACAAACAAAAAACTGAAGCAGGATGAACGTCGAAAATCTCCTAATCGTAGAAACCTGAAGATATTTGTAAAAACGAATGCAATTCACCTGCTTAGCTTGCGCGCCACCCATTACGAAAGCGGCACAGAGGTTGGCTTTCCTGCAACACATAAGTGCATTGCATGTTTTAGGCACCACTGCCAACACACTGGCTGCCCCTGAATCCCTTCACCACGCAATTGGAAAACAAAAGAACAAGCTTGTTACAAATGTAAATTGCGCGCATCGCACGTCATAAAACGAAGCTTTATCATGGATTTATGAGTAATTTTAAAAGAATCAGTAAATTATATATTTGAAAACCTGGGCTGGGCACAATAAGTCGGGTTTCTAATTTCGCTATTATTTTTGTCATATCTGGAACCAAAATTTCTCGCCGCCTTCTATTTTTGGCGACGATTTGGGTTCACGCAGGACGAGCCTGTTGTGTATGATGCGCCGTGTTTCGCTATTAGATCAGAATTCGGTTGTCGAAGCACTCACCTGATTCCTGCGTGAAGACGCTCTGGCAGACGCTGCACGGCCACATGCGCAGCGGCGACGCCACGTTGGCTGCTTCCGGGTGGCTGGCCACGTGTTTCCGCAACGAACCCTCGTTCACGTACGTCTTGCCGCACACGGGGCACGGGTGGTTGGCCGGACGCCGCTTGCCTAATTTACGAGAGTTGCAAACAGAGATGTTACGGCAGTCGCGCTCATCACCCAATTACGCAAATCACGCACATCATTTTTCCACCAGCGAACTCTTATCGGGTTCACATTAAGCTTTCACTCAAGACCAGACACACTTCGATCGTCTCGGTGCGCAAGTCAGATGAGACGAGAACGCGACTCAATTATTTTTATCAATAATTTTGTTGTAGCTAAGTAGAATTTCTAATCTCGGAATTGAGTCAACAAATGGGAGACTGTGTTACAAAAACAGCGCAGTACAATTTAAAATTATTCTTGGGTGGGGGATACACCAGAAATTGTAATTTCAATTTTAAACTGAATTTTAAACCCCAGACAGAGATGGGGCAAATATCACCTAATCTCGTCGTGAGTGAAACTCAGGCTGCCATCGTGACTTTTCTACTGGAGCCACCCGCCGCCGCGCGCGCTACCATCGCTGGTCCACCCACTCGCTGGATACCAAAAAGGGCGCCCCACCCGTCATCGGGTGGCGCACACACTGTCGTCGAGAGACGGCGGCCATCTCGTCCTGGTTTCTCCTCGCAGATTTTCAAATACCTTACTCAGGTTGTGATTTCTTAAAAACCCACCTGCACACAACACACCCGCCCACGACAGCCGATTATACTGAGAGAGATCCCAGACGAGGGAGGGCGTTTGCACTAAAATTTGACTAATCGGCCAACTTTGTAGATCATGAAACGTTTACGTATCGCTAAAATATTGTTAACACAAAAACTTCAAAGCTCAAATGTCGGGCTGTTAAAACTGAAAAACTTGAAGCATTATACCACCAACTGCATTCTTCTTTTCGAGATTCGTGAGTAGCGGTGGCGAATAATGATCATTTCCGGATAACTAATTTTGACTACAGTTCTCTACGAATAAACCACTTCGGATAAAGGAACAATTTGGTTTACTTGACCCTCTCAATTTGGTGGTGCAACCGAGTTTCTCCGCGCAAGCAACCGCAACAAATATCACTTTCCTAATCTAGTGCCTACCTTTGCGCCTGAACACCGAAAATGCACACATGCACATTAAATTATTTTGAAGGTCCAACATTAGAACTAGATGAACGACAATGCGTATCAATATTCAAGTAATATGAATCTCAATAAATATGACTGTTGGTATGGCGGAGCGGCGGCGGCGTTCGACATGGGGCATATAATTATTCAATAGTTTTCTTTATTTTCTATTCAAAAAATATACGCCCGCATTAATGACTGGTCCAACAGCACACTGCAGAAATGGCTTCACAATTTGCAATTTCGAATGACACGCAAACTTTCTAAAAACTGACTACGCAAAACGTAATGACTAGTCAGCGTTCAATCTACATTGTTTCAGGTAAGCAGACACACTAGAAGACCTGGTCCCAAATAAATAAAGCTAACACACATTAAAGTAAAAATTGCTTAAGTTTCAGTTAAGACTTCACCGTGAGAGTCCTCTACAAAGTCAATCATTTATCCGAACTACTGTAAACGATAAAACTACATACTTACGAGTATACTTACAAGTCTACAAAAGTTGACAGTTAAACGGCATTATAATTTTGTTTGGCGCGTTGTGCCTGTATTTATATTCTGAAAGGAGCGACTTGCAAAATTTGTAGCCCCGTATTTTGGTGACTAAAACTGCGTCAAATTCTTTTCTTAAAAGATCTAGAACTAACTATCTCGAATCAAACAACACTAGAAAAGATTTCATGAAATGCACAAAATCACATCATTAAAGCCGACCTATACAATATGTCTGAAACAAGAAAAACTTATTACAATTATCTAAATTACTTCTAAATGACATTTTCAAATTGCGGACAAATTCCGCAAACATGTGGCCGCATAAGTGGACATGAAATGAGATGGATTTCACCATTTACAGCGGAATCCGTCATCAGGACTCTCACGGAGAAGATAAGGTATTATGCTCGCTGCCACCTTAAAAACAAACGATGTGCAAATACTCCTCGTATAATTTTATTCTCAGGGTGGCAACGAGTACAGAAACAAAAATTAAAATTCGCTCAATCCAATGAGTCCGCTCGAACCATGCATGGTAAAGGCAAGGTGGCACAGATAGGAAGGAAGTGAAGCCCCTTCTATGGCGCCAATGCTGCTGTTGGACTGATTAACTTTGAGCGGGATTTCAATTTTGACCGGAAGTTGGTGACCAAAATGAAGAAGCCACTCAATCAGTATCAACATGGCGGAATTGGGCTGAATGGAGGACGCCAAGGGACCGTTGGTTGATTGACCCCCTCCTCCTTATCCTGTCTCCTCGCCGCCGCACAATTTGACCTTTAGCCATCCCCGAGTGCAATTATCTCGCGTGCTGCCGCCTAGCGGGGGGAAAAAACGCATCTTAGCGCCCTCTGTGATTTGATGCTTCGCCGACTTTGCGTGGAGAAACTCTGCAAAACCAATGTTGCCCAAGATTCTGCACAAATTTGTCCCAACTCTTCGGATCAAGCTACGGAAAATTGAACACGCCATTCAGACAACTTTAAAGGACAAGACATTCGCGGACTCGATCACGGAACATGTCACTGTAAAAAAAAATTCAGATAGATTCTAACTGGAATTTCACTCCCTTTCGAATTTCTTGGTTTCTGCATACATATTAGACTGCCAATTTTGTTCGTCGTTGACAATGCATAAAAACTAATACAACATTTTTGATATCTATTGTCACGCAGAACAAATGCAAAAAATGGGTCTATTTTTCAAATTTCAAAGGAAACTGGATCCCCACACAACATCTTCCCCCCGTTTCCGAAATTAAAACATGGGTGACCACTACATCCGATTGTCCAAGTGCAACAACTGCATTAAGAGGGACTGGTAAAACGAATCTAAATACCACAGTTGCAAAAAGCGAGTGTGCGAAACAATGTCTCGAGAGTTCCAATTTCCTTCTCCGTCTAACAACTACCATTAAGAATAAACAATTAACCGTTGATCTCAAACAACACTTTTTATTTCTATATATAGAAAAAAGAAATGGTATAGAAACAGCAAAATAGTTCGGTAGCATTGGTATAGGAAGCAACTAAACACATAACACATACATAAATAAAACGAGGCCCAAACAGATTCCCATTTTTTTTTCTACAGGACAAAATGTACGAAAATATTTCCCAAATGTTTCGGAAGTCAAGAAACTCCACTTTGTCCCCCCGCTTTTCTAGTATTATATAGGGGGGTTGAGGGGAAAATATATATAAATTTGTTGACCGGGAATATTCAATTATCTGGAAGCGGTTCCTCGAACTTTTAAACACAGGGAGAACGCGGCTGTGAAATTTCGTTGCACAAGCATTCTGAACAAGCGAAAAATTCCCAAAATATGACCATTACGTATTAATTACGTGCTTAAATAAATGTCATTTAGCGCCCAACAATATTCAGTGTCTTAAAAAGAGACAACTAGGTATTTGTGACCAAATTATTTCGATAATTTATAAATGTTTGACGGATGACGCGTTATGCAATGGAACAGGCCTTCATAAGTAATAAAGAATGTGATCTTTCTCAACGCGGAAAACTCGAACCATGAAGTAAGTACGTATCGAATGTGACTTGTCTTTCCCGCAGAACGCATTAAAACCTAAAATAATTGATCTAAAAAAAATCAACCGTTCAGATGCTTGTGCCACGAATACATTTCACGGGTGGAAAGAACTATATAGCGATGAGAGAGCGTACCTGTAGAACGCCATCTGTAGAAAAATCAAAGAGGGCAACCATCGCCAGACATTTGCGAATATAATACAAAATCGGAGGTGGAAGGGGGGTGGGGGAGTATTGGTGGATAGAATATTTATAATATAATAATACGTGGACGAACCTGGACTGGGATCGGGGAAAAAATCGATTGATCTGCTATGAGGGATAAAAACATGCTGGATCAGGAGAGGACGGGGGATGGTAGGGATGAATTTGTCGGTCCCACACACACACACATACAGAACCGCAGAGGCATCTCTCTCTCTAGACACGAGTATACATAGATACGGACAAAGAGAAGACAGAAAATATTCGGAGTGGGTTAGGGGGGTGTGGTGTTGGAGGAGGAGAAGGAGGAGGAGGAGGGCTTGGGGGAGGTGCCGCTATGGACACAACGACCATTGACTCTTTGCTAAATATATGTGTGGTATGTGGCAATAAATATGTCATGGAAAGTGGGGTTTAGACATCAATGGGTTTAGCGTTTATATAGAGGTCCAATTTCACTATACACCATTTTTGTGACACAACGATCGGATTTTTTTTCGTTTCCAAATCGAACGCTGTTATTTTTTCCCCTTCCTCTTCTGTCTCATTCCTTTTGCATCTCGAACAAAATTACAAACATTCAGAAGGTGGCACCGGGATTTTTTCTCATATAAAAAAGATGCAGCCCACGCGTCAACACCCGCACATCGCCCACCACCAACCGCTGACCGCCACACACTTCATGTTAGTCAATTTTTAAAAAAAATCTCCGCTTTCTGCCAGTCTGGGCCCGTTCCAAAATTTTATTTTCTCAACCTCCAACCCCAACTATATATATACAACCGTGCAGCTCTCTCTTCGTCTCGGAATTGTTTCTTTTAATACCTCCCGGAGCAAAAAAACCACACGCCAGGTGGAGCACGAGTGGAGAGAGTGAAGAAGGGAAGGGGTTAGACACGACCCAAGACTTTTATTTTTTGGGGGTCGGGTTCATGCTCTCCACATCAAATCGATTCGCTTTTATGGGGGACGTTTGTGATGCTGCGTTTAGAACTACAGGCGCGGTTGCATTTTCGTACGAAAGTTCAGACAATTTTTCCCCGCTCATCTCGATCTTGGATCATGGCGTGAGCGGGACGTCCCGTGTGTCTCGGACAACTATACGCGCGTTCCGTTAGGAAAAAAATCTAAGACGACGAATAGTAATTTATATTTATATGTAGTGGGGGGTAGAAGATTATACAATATCGAGATTAATGATGTGTACTTGATTACATAATATGGCTTTTTTGGACGAAAGATAGTTTCTTTAGCGAGCTAATATACGAATAATCATCACATACTGAATATTTGCTAAGTTGTCGTTTCTCTCTCTCTCTCATTTTTATTTTTTTGTTTGAAAAAATGTACGTATCTTGCGGTATCGATGAGATTAACGATTATTATTATTTATAGTATAGAAATGAAATATATAGGAACTGCCGCAGAGAGCGAGCATAACCGTCGCCCTCAATTATTATTACAAGTATAGGGGCCGCCATTTGCCTAAAATTCCGGCGTCGGGGCAGTGTTGCCAACTGCTGGGGAACTGATGGAGTGGGAGGAGGGTGGAAAAGGTGGTGTCCACGAACAAACCCACTCCGACGTACGAGTTGAAGCGCACATTACAGGTGACACTCGATCATGACTCGAATTGCTCAAAGAGAAAGCGCGCGCCCTCAATTTTGTACTGATTCTCATCTTCCAAAGCGTCGACGAGCAACGTGAACACATGTTAAAAACGATATCATTTAAAAAAAGAAAAAACGGAAAAATTTGAAAAATTACGTATTTTCCTTTTGTGCGTGTATATATTGACACTCGTTATTGCGACGCGTGGCAACGGGTGTGTCCTGATGCGGGGGAGAGGAAGAAGGCTGGCAACACTGACCGGCCACAGGCAGGATTGATTTCGGCGGCAGAGACGACACAGAAGAACGCGAGTGTGGGTGGGGGTGGGGGTAGGGGATACTGGGCGTGGGGTGGAGCTGAGGGTCGGTGGGCGGGACAATAGGAAGGTGGAGACGATGGACAATGACAGTAATGCACTCCTCCGCGTAGTAGGCGGCAACTTTAGAAGCAAAAACATTGCCTAGAGGCAGGAAGGAATGAATCCTGGTGCGATTATACAGACATCGAGGAAAGGAAATAAAAAGGGAAAGTGGAGAGGAGGAGAGGAACGGGAGTTAAATATTAGGGGACAGGAAGGAAGACACGAGTGGAACAGCCGAAAAACTGCCCGGCAGTCGTCCTAATCCGAAGCGATTGTGGGAGGGGGAAGGGAGAGAGAGGAGCGGGAGTCAGCGAGGGTCCATCAATATAGTGACCCAACTATAAGGGGGTTTTGGCCACAGCAGACACTTCTTTTGATTGTTAAGTGGGGCGCCAAGGGGGTGGCGCCACCCACGGCGTCCGCTTCTTCTCGGGCGAATCGGCGCGAGAAAGGATGCGAGGAAGGGGTGGTGTGGGGGTGGGGGTGTTGCGTGGTGACGCTTTCCCCGGAACTCGGAGGAGAGCGTCGAAAGACTGCGGTTCACACATCAAGATGACGGTCGGACGACACGTTTTTTTTTATAGAGAGCGAACGTGGCTCAAAACGTAACGAGGGGCCGTGTAGTCACATGACACGAGTATAGTGTGTGTAAGAAGTGGGATGGGGGGAGGAGGTCGATGGATGGGAGCTGGGGTCAGGACTGGGAGACGGATGGGACGACTATATATATGTGGGTGGTGGTGGTGGTGGGATGAGTGGTCGGGGGTTTTAAGATAGGAACGCGAATACTAGCGAGCACAAAAGGCAGAGAGCTGAACTCCGTCGCCATGCATACGTATACACCATTAGGTCTTTTTTTGAGATATGTAGCGGGTCTCTCTCTCACTCTGTAGCGACAGAATTTTTTTGTCAATAAATCGGTGCGATGTCATAAAAATATCAGTGTCATGTAAACAGGGACCAACTCGAAAAATGTCATATTAATAAAAGAAAAAGTGTGTCTGTTCAATGACCCATCACCAAAAATATGAAGAAACCCCAGTTATGTGTACCGATTTTTTTTTTGATCGTTCGATGGCAGTAGTAATGCCCCTCAACATATATATATATATATATTGTGGCCTAGGCAAGGTTCATACGCGCGGAGGATTATACTCGATAGACAAAATATGAATGAGGGAAATAAAATTGGAGATTCGGAGCCACAAAGTTGATTGCGGATGGTAAGAACGTTTGGCTATATTTGTGTATGTAGTTTAAAATTGGCCAACCAATCGAAGAAATGGAAATGCCGAGGCTTTGGTAAAAACAAAAATCAAACGAACCCAACTCAATTCGCCCTCCCTCACCCCAAATCTGCATATATAGATAAGAAATTAGTGAGTATTCAAGAAGCTAATTTTCCTTAATAATAATAAAAAAGGGAGATTCCATAGATCACAACGTCATCAAACAGAAACTGTCAACCGAGGTGGGTTCCATTTTTATTCCACCTACATCTTTGCATAGACATTGTTCCATTTTTTTTGCATGATCGGCATCGAATCACTGGCATCGGCATCACATTCGATTGCTCGACATTTTTTCAACAACAAGAACGCTCGTATATAGTTTGGCGTGCGACGATGCACAAAAAATCACCACTCGGCTCGCGTTTTGCTGCAGCGGTGTCACACACACACTTGAATATATATATTTAATCACACTCTCTCTCTCTCTCTTATATATATACTGAATATATATATATACATGTATATACATGTATATCGAATGCAAAACTACATCATTGGTTGTTTTTGATTTTTTCCCCCTATCTGATAGCACAAAAGGTTGCTACACTCAAACCGCAAAAATGGCAGTTGTCATTTTTTTTTAGTTAACCGTTTTTCTTTTTTAAACAGGCCAAAAATAAAAATTTGGCCACACATGGGGCTCCTGTTCGTTCGGGTCAGCGACGGAGTACCAGCCCTCAAATGTCACGAAGACCACAAGTATACAAATGCCGCTAACACGAGAACGTGGTAATCAAAAACTAATATCGAACGTCTAAACAACAGCATTATAGGCGCGCGCCATTCAAGCGCTACAGCACTCAGCCGAACCTTTACGTGACAATACATGATCAATAGTCATTTTGGGGGGGAGATTTTAGAAACACACGATGCACGCGTGACGAGAACGTCGAAAAAGATGGCCGACATCCGGTCCACAGAGCAAACCAACACTATTTTGACCACTCCATTCAGGCATCACAAAATCAGAATCAAATCAAAATATTCCAAATCCAATAAATATATATCTACCAAATGAAAATTTGATTCAGGCACCATACTACGTATTTTGTTTTAAAAATGTAATAACCGTAATAAAAAAAAATTCTATTTCAATACAATTAAATTAGTCACATTTTCAATAGGCATTTTAATGAATTTATTTGCCCTTGCGTAATAGCCGCCGGCGACCGGATGTCAGCCAATTCATTTCACATGACGACACGACACTCGAGCGTGATTCGGTTGTTTGCAAATTTCCTCCAACTAATATATAGCAGCCCACTTTGACGCCACCCGATGGCGGCACGGAACAAGTTTATATTTCGGTATATATAGGTACAGTTATCTTATTCCCGGGGAATTTAATTATTGCTAGCATTTTGCGGCCGCCACTGTACACACACATAGGAGCCTGGTAACAACAATTAGAAAATGGGGTGGGGATGGGGGTATGGGGGGAAGGGGGTGAGAAACATCGAGAGTGGCGGAGCCAGAATGTGCCACTCGCAACGCAAAGCCCGGGCACATTGTCTACTCGAGAGTAGTCTAGAGATCACCAAGATGTCCCATGGTCAGACAGGGGTATTTTTGGCACTGCCCACACCCGCTCGATACATAGGAACGTGCACCGCTTTGGATGCCACCTGGTGGCGTTCGTCGACCGAAGCTCTGCAGCGTGTATTAATTTTAAATATACAGTATATATATATATAGATATATGTGGAAGCGGCGAGGCAGATCTACTATATAGCACAGCGGAGAGAGAGAGATAGATAGAGAGAGGAAAAGTGAGGAGTGGGCAATGAGGGTGTGGTGGGTGAGGGGTAACCGTGTTGGGGTGGTATGGGGGTCCTGGCGCGAGGCGGCTCAGAGGATGAGGAAGGAGGGTCCCGGGCCACCCATGGGTCCCTTGTTGGGGTCCATGGGATGTTTGGCGGCCAAATTGTACAGCAGCGAGGAGGGTGGCGCGTGGGCCGCGGGCGGCATCCCCTGATGCGGCAGCAGCGGCGGGTAGCGTCCCCGTTGGGCGTTCTCCTCCTCGGGGTCGCGCTCCCCCTTGGTCGGAAGCCCGTACGGGCCCACGCCGTAGGGGTCGCCGCCCCCGCCCACACCGCCGCCGCCGCCGCCGCCGCCACCACCTAGGCCGCCGCCACTGTTGCCCCGGGCGCGGGCGTGGAGCCCGGCGGCGCCCCCCTGCTTGTTTTTGCCCTTCCCGCCCTTGTTTCCCTTACGCTTACTAGCCCCACCTGAAGCATTGGGGTCCTTATGAGTCGTACGCATGTGGTCCAACAGGGCTTCACTTCCCAGAAACATTTTATGACAAACCGGACAAGACTGCGAGTTCTGACCTCCGATTAGGGCGGCGTGTTGCTGCAAGTGGAGAGAAGAAAAAAAAGAGAACAAAACGTGGAGTTGGACAGGGTGATGTCATGGCTGGTGTCCAACATACACAGATCTCGTCAGGGAAGGTGGAACGGGGGAATTTGGTGGCTCGTGGGAAGGATGGAGGTGGCGGGATAAGGGTCTCAGGAAGACTTACCTTGGATGTGTGCGTGCGCAGGCTGGTCTCGGTTGCGAACCCTTTGCCACAGATGGCGCAGTGGAAGGGTCGGTTTTTGGCTCTCTCGATTTGGGTGTCATGATTCCTCAGGTGCTGCTGCAGGTTGGACAGCTGAATGAAGGCCCGACCGCACTCCGGCATGTGGCACTTGTACGGCCTCTCACCTGCAACGGAAAAAGAAGGGAAAGCGGGTGGTGTCAAACGAGAACCTCGTCCGTCGTCATCACTCGACGACCGCCGTCTCTATCCCGTAAGACGACATGGAATGTGCTGCTGTCGCTTCACCGATAAAACTCGCAATTTTTGAAATGACAACAGCCCATTACAAGCACCATTTCATGGATATGATGAGGTCGACTCATGTATAAAATGTTAGATTATGCTACTCTGTAAAGGAGGAAAGAAGAAAACAGGACAGAACTGGGGTCGAACGATTTAACAGCATGAAAATAATAATAATAAAATGGAGTTTGGATTTGTACTACCACCATCAGCCCTTAACCATCACCCCTCAAGCGTTTTCATCAGCACAACTACATTCTCTCTCAAAACGAAAGGGGGGAAAAAAGAAAGAAAACGAATGTCGAGCATTTGAGAAACTAGCGAAATGGTCGAACAATTTACCCAAGACTAATATTCATAGCTCGCATTGGAAATTAAGAGATTTTTTGAACAGTTAAAGAATGCTCCCACAGTGCTTCCTAGCAAAGTACGACATTCATTAACACTGCTCTAGTCGCTTATAGAATTTTCGAACCCAGAAGGTTAACAATGCATTATGATGATTGTAATTTCTAACACTTAAAATTCGATGCCGCTATTTTCAGTTAGCTGGAGTTCAGTCTGGTTTTGATTCAAATTATGACGAATTACTCAGCATTATGACGAAAGTATTATTATGCAGCAGCAGCATTAAGACGAAATCTCTTTTTAAAATTGGCAACATTTCTTTTAAAAGAGACACCCTGTAAAGACAAAATACGCCGAATCCTCATCTCTTACTCGATCTCCAATCATCGATTCCATGTTTCAGGTTTCGATAAAGTATACGGAAAAAAAAAATACGTGATTCGTGCGAACATTAGTGGAAATGGAGCGCATTTGCCAACTCCAACTCCAACCAATAAGTGATTCAATTATGTTAATGTATGCAAACCGATTCTTAAGACGGACGGGGGTTTGGCATAATGGAAAAGGGGGTGGTGGTGTGGTGTGGGGGGAGAGAGTGGGCGGCGAAATTGCTTTCATAACAGATTTTTGCATATCCCAATGAACTTTCTTTTTTTTTTACTGCCTGCGCAAATGACACCGAGATCGGGGGAGACAGAAAAAAGGGGTTTCACGATTGGATCTGGAGCTGGAGTTGGAGTTGGGGGGAAGAAGAGGAATTAAGCGGGGATAATGAGCTCTATCGACGAGGCCCACGCAACGATTAATGCAACCTGTGCCTGGGGGTTTGGACGGAAAACTGTCCCCGATAGTACCATGTGCCAACCACGATATTGGTGCCAAAGAATAGTAGCTATAATCGAAAAACCTTTGGCGATTTGCGTCACCTCTACGCGTATCTTGCCTCGATTCTTGCTGGCCATTCTACATGAAACTAAAAAATAATCTTAAGAGTAAAATATGATTCACACGAGTTATCATCATTCAAATACCTAACAAATGATACCTGAAATAGGAACATTAACTAATGAAGTATTTCGGAATGACGTTATGCTGTTGTAAAGAAATATCAATTAATCTCCAGGAATATAATTTTAAAAACCCAGACAATGATAAAAGTGTTAAGATAGTTTTCAAGATCCCTTAGAATAGATAACATTTCCTGCATCATTGCATTTCCCACCGGATATATCTGAGACTAATCAATAAACACTTACAAAAGACCTTCTCTGATTTCATTTACAAATACATGTATATTAAATAATATTTCATTTATCAAAACAACTGACTTGATAATACAAAAAAAGATCCCTGATTAAAGGTAAACATGAAATCACATTTGTCGAAATTTATGTTTATCGATTTATAAAATCTCACCACCATGAATTATTTCCTCAAACGCATAACCAAAAATTTAATTTAGAAAGCGTATTTCAATGTTATAACTGCGATATAAGGAAATTGGCAATTCCAGTTGTGTATTTTTTTTCCAACTAGAATTTTTTTGTATCCAATCAACTGTAGTCAACCGCACTACAGGCGTTTCGTATCCCTCATGGTGCTTAAGCACTATGCGAGGGGCACACCCAGTACCCTGGGATCAAAATTTTCGAGAGCCCGTGCCGGGAATCGAACCCGGGACCGCCGAGCCACAGTCAGTTGCTAAAACAACTGGTATAAATAAATAGTAAAATACACAAACTACTGGCCAAAAAACATACCAGCATTGAACAGAATGCGCGAAGCATTCGTTCTAAATCTAGAAATTTGGACTCCTTGTTATTTTAGAAGACGATGGAAAAATGCAACACGATCTGCTCATGCGCGATGCGATCACGTGACTGACTCACTCGGCGGAATTTAGCAATCTTTGATGCTGATGGAGGACTCCTGATATCACCCCAAGCCCTCCCCAATCTTCCTCACAGCTACAGACGAGGAAAAAAGGATGGGGCTCAGAAAATAGTGAAGTGGAGAGAAAAAATCCACACATGGCAGCCAAATAGAGATTGGAAAGAAAATTGAAATAAAAAAGCAGGCGAGGAATGACGCGGTGTGACGCACAATGTCTAGGTTTCACAAGAACTTTCGAATGACGTTCAGTCGGGTCGCGTTCCCATTTCACGAAAACAACAGATGCACCAACGAAGGCTCTCCTCAACAATCACGCCAAACGCCTCTCGTCTCGAAGAACCTTCAAATTCGTGGTGGGAAAGATACTTCCCTACACTCTGGCGAGCCATTCTCATTCACTCTAGAAATGCAAATCCCTGCTAAGCGAAAAACAATTACCGACAGGAGTACTTGTCATTCGAAACTAACAAGCAACAATTCGAAGGCCGAGTTCACATGGCGCATGGTACAGTGTACTCGCGATGTGGTCGTTCCCTTGGAGATTGAGCGTGCTATCTGGCGAATCTCTTTCTGTTTTCAAGCGGGAACAATTCGATTATGCGACACAGAAGACGCAGATACTGTTTTCTTAAATTTTTAAACCGTGTTTTTTGCAAAACAGGAATAACAAACACTGAGCGACCACTCATTCGACTCGTTCGATTATGCCATTTACATTAACAAGACTTTCGCAGGTTAACTGGAATTGTACTAGGTCAATGAAACAGCAAAATTAAGTAACGCCAATTTCAAAACTTTGAAGATGATAATTTCCTAAAAATGATTTTCTAAAAAATATATTCATCCAATGAAAAATATTTTTAGCGACTGCATGTCCAACATTGTTCAATGCTAATATGGCGCCGTCATCGATTTCTTTTATGCACATAGAGGGCGCGCAATCCTATAGACATGCTCCACAGACATGTGACACTAGGAAATAGTGCAACATCCTGTTTTGAAAGTGGCGGATCTTGGTGGGTCCGGCACCCCGCTGACGGGGACGCTTTAAAAATTGAAGACGTCATTTTGGTTTTATTGCCGTGGCAAGACAGGGAGGGAGGGGGAAAGCACTCGACGCGTGCATAATTAATTAGTGCCATGACTTTGGTGACTTCGGCGGGAGAAGATGACGGGAGAAACGGTGCGCTCTTCCTCGGTCGAGGTTCGAGAGATGATCGCTGACGTCTCCCATGTCCAATGTGACGACATACGTCGCTCAACTAATCCAGCCACTCGCCACGCACGACTCAAACACTGCAACACCAAGTGTCATAAATATTGCACAACGTTTTTTTTTAGGAAATCTGTATATACTGTATACTGTATTTGCGGAAATTACGAGTATATTATTGCAGATTGGCTAGATAATTTCATTTTAATAATCATTTTAGGCGCTATCCCGATTGAGAAATACGTCAGTACATTAAGTGAGCAAATTTATTCCCTCCACCTGAAATCTATTCAGGATAAGCGTAACCTGTGCACCCAAAATACACAATCCAACGTTGTAATGTGCCGTGAAGCTCACAAACAACTATTACAAAACTAAATCAACCTCATTGATTTTTTAAATCTTTAACGAAAATATTCTCTCAAATCTACGCATCAATGAGAACACACAGAATGCCCCCTAAAAATCTGATCATTTATGTAGAAGGTAACTGTTACTTTTTTATTTTATTTTAATTCACTGTAGTGTATATCACCACAGGAGCTTCTGTACCCCTCTCGGCGCTTAGGCACTATGTGAGGGGCCACATTTTCACCAGTACCCCTGGATCGAATAATCGAGAGCGCCCGCGCCGGGAATCGAAACCGGAACCGCCGAACCACAGTCAGGCCAGCTTTGAAAGAGCTATCTTTAATCATTTACGAAAAGAATAAATTAATACACACAACGAGGTACACCATTTTGTCTAGGAGAGAAATATGGTTGCTCTCGGGTGTGGCGACACAACTGTCAACAGGTGTGCGCATATGGCTGTCGCGACAGAGGGGTGATGGGCGGGGAGGAGGAGGAGGTTGGGTTCACGGGGTCGTCATGGTTATGTGGCGGAGAAGGACGCGCATTTTCCATGTGGGAGGGAGAAGAGAGGGGTTGGATGGGCGCCGCAAGCAGGCAGCCAGCGAGCGAGCGAGGATGACGACAAATTGCAGCTAAAACGAGAATCGCGACGAGGGCGAACGTCTTAATTGAAACGAAAGCCACATTTTTATCTTTCGTGCGGAGATGAGATGGCAAAAAGTAATTGTCGCCATCATAATACACATATACACACACACATAAGGGCAGGAGAAAGACAACACTCGGGCTCGTAATTACGAAAAAATGAAACGTTAATGAGGAGTTGGTGGGGGGGGGGCAGTCGTAACCAGGGGGCGGACTGGTAGCCTCAGTGATAAGACGGTGCGCGGATAGAGCAGAGTTCCTCGACAGGCAACGAGCGCAGACAGACCTAGAGAAATTTAAGCCTATGTTCACAACCGATTTAATAAAAATTGCTCAGTCTAGGTTCCATCAAAGGAAAATGAAAAACAATCGCAAAGAAATACAGCTAAGCGAGTACTTCTTGCGTCTAGCACTTCAACAACGACATTGAAAAAGATCGTCCAGTTTAACATCGATAGTTCTATCTAAAATTAGGAAAGGAATTTTGTTGGGTGTTTAGCATTATAAATATTAGAAGTTGGACGGTGTTCGGGACTTCGCACATAAATGTTTGGCAATTTTCGCCCTTATAAACTCCAATAAAAAAATAGATAAAAGATACTGTCCTTCCGGCGTGTATATGCGGTATATGCTGGCGCTCATTGGTCAGTTTCTTGATGGTGGCGGTAAAGGGCTGGAGAGAGGTGATGGGGCATGAAGTGCATGCATGAAGTTAGAGGGTGGTGGTGGTGGTTGGGGGAGATAGAGAGAAAGAGAGGTGGAGGAAGGCCCTACCTGTATGCAGTCTCGTGTGTTGCTGGACATGGGAGAGTTGTTTGAAACGTCGATCGCAATAGGAGCATTTATAGGGCGTTACATCTAAAATTACGAAAGGAATTTTGTAGGGAGTCTTACATTATAAATATTAGAAGTTGGATTATGTTTTATGGATTATATCCTATAAAGTTTTCGGCATTTTTCGCAATTATAAATTCCAATAACAATGTGAACGACTATACTGTCCTGGCGTGCATATGCCGTATATGCGGGCGCTCATTGGTCAGTTTCATGATTCGTGAAAGGGGGGCTGGGGAGAGGTGATGGGGCACGAAGTGCATGCATGAAGTTTGAGGGTGGTGGTGGTTTGTGGGGTGGGGGAGAGAGAGAGAGGTGGAGGAAGGCCCTACCTGTATGCAGTCTCGTGTGTTGCTGGACATGGGAGAGTTGTTTGAAACGTCGATCGCAATAGGAGCATTTATAGGGCGTTACATCTAAAATTACGAAAGTTGTAGGGAGTCTTACATTATTTAATATTAGAAGTTCGATTATGTTCGGGATATCGTAGACAAATTTTCTGCATTTCTCACAATTATAAATGCCAATAAAAATAATAGAAGTAGATGAAGATACTGTCCTTTCTGCGTGCAGCCACATCTGCTGAACGCTCACTGGCCAGTTGCATGAGATTGGCGGTAAATGGCTAGTGAGGTGGAAAGTTGCATGAAGTGCGGGATGTTTGAGGGTGGTGGTGGTTGGGGGAGGTTGGGTATAGAGAGGTAGAGGAAGGCCCTACCTGTGTGCAGTCTTGTGTGTTGCTGGACATGAGAGAGTTGTTTGAAACGTCGATCGCAATAGGAGCATTTATAGGGCGCTCTATCTAAAATTATGAAAGGAATTTTGAAGGGTGTCTTACATTATAAATATTAGAAGTTGGGCTGTGTTCGGAATAGCGCAGACAAAGTTTCTGCATTTTTCACAATTATAAATTCCAATAAAAATAATAATAGAGAAGGACGACGAGACTGTCCCTTCTTGCGTGCAGCCGCATCTGCTGACGCTCACTGGTCAGCTGCATGAGGTTGGCGGTCAAGGACTAGAGAGGTGGATGAAGTTGCATGAAGGGTGGTGGTGGTGGTTGTGGTGGTTTGGGGGGGGGACAGAGAGGCGGAGGAGGGCCCTACCTGTGTGCAGTCTCGTGTGTTGCTGGACATGGGAGAGTTGTTTGAAACGTCGATCGCAATAGGAGCATTTGTAGGGCTTCTCTCCCGTGTGGATCCGGATGTGCTGGACCAGCTGGTGGTTGCTTGAAAAAGATTTGAGGCACTGCTGGCACTGGTGCGGCTTGAGCTCGCCTCGGTGCACCTCGCGGGCGTGGTGCTGCATCGCCGACTTGTGCATAAAGATCTACGCCGAGACAAAAAAGAAGAGAGAGAGAGAATAAACGGAAACCGATTAGAGCGGTGTGGCGTACATGGACCAATAATAATAATTTAATTACATAACGAATATGCACTTATCATCAAAATCATATAATGTGTAATGGACGACAGGTCAAGGAAACACTACAACGACGTCGCCAACCTGACCACTTTATTAATATCAGGAGGTTCTGAGACATGCATTAAGGCCAAATTATAATCCAAATTCGATTTTTGTCAGTCCAATATTTACTACTGCAAATTATTTCGTTTACAAATTATTAGTTTATTTTTTACATGGAGAAACTAATTCATGAAGTAATCTTGACGATATTCTTTGCTGCCTAAAGATATATTTGTAAAAAAAATAGACCCGCGTTAGTCTCATTCTCATTTAGTCATCAATCATTAAAAGCTCCCCCTGATTTTCCCCGCAATACATTTTCTTTACTGTCTTCGACGCGAATTGGTTGATGAGTAATTAAAAGCTCCCCCTTGTTTCTGCCCCGCACAGCACATTCTTTACGACGCGCGCCCCATTGCCTAAAATTATCAACCATGAGTCAACCAACATAGAATCAGACATCTACAACATTGTTAAACATTTAAAAAAATCCACATCGCAATTTATCGATCTTTCACCAGCACATTTACCTACAAAAATTCAATCTCGATGTCTATTTAAATAATCGACCGAATATTGACCTAAATTTAACCAATTCAGATAAGACGAATTCGACAAAAATTAAAAATAATGTGGCAATCGTAACAATCTGTGCAGAATTGAGCTGTCCCAATCCGAGACACTCCCAATAGCAGTATCAACTAACATAAAAGTAATGACGCCGTTTTTTCTTCCCCTCCCTACATCTACACTACCACCCCCCCATCCCCCAGCCCCATAGCATTAAGTCTGTGTACTGCAATCATGCGTATAATCTCCAAACAATGTGCTGCAACGGGGATTGGAGCAGTCCTACTTTATGCGCAACGCTATCGCGCCAAAAATAAATTGATTAAGCATTATGTTCCCTCCTCGCCATTCACGACGACAAAAAAAAGCGATGCCGATTGGTGGACTGCCTTTTCCCCGATCGTAGCGCCACCGCAAATGGAAAGAGAGAGAGAGCGAGAGAAAAAGCTGTCAACCCCCCACCATCATCCCACACAACCCCCTCCCCCACCCACTCGGCACCACTGCGTCTTCGTCTCTCATTGTTGCCCGAACATCTTGCAGCCTCCTTCGTCTCTCCACCCATCCCCGATTATCCTTCTCCCCTTTTCTTTTTCTCTCTCAGCCTCCGGCAATCGCATTCTCGGTGTCTCGAAGAAAATTTCTCTCACTCCCCCCCTTTTTTTATTCTCCTACCCGTCCACCCTCGGACCGGTATTCCCGCGTTTCCCAACGCACCGGCATCTAGGCGGCAACGGAAGATGCCATTCTTCGAGAAGAAGACTCTTTCTCTCTGTTTTGATCGACCATCCTCCTCCTCCTCCCCCCTCTCCTCCTTTACCCCAACCAAACACAGCTTCATCCGCCTCCGCCACTGCCACTACCACCCCCTCAGTTCGCAACTGCTCTTCGTTCTTTCCCTCGTCAACATTCGTATTGCGAATATCGATTTTTTTCCTCGCATTATTATATTTAAAAAAAAGCAAATGGAAAATGTTCGCTTGGTGTCTCCCTTCCAGAGACCCCTCGTGTACATCTCCGCAGGCAATGGCACTTTTATCTTGACGAGCGACGGAATATCGGAGAGAATCGTTTACTTTTTACAGGGTGGATTTTGGACTCGTCTAGTGACCGTCACCTAATTCCCAAAAAATTAATTAAAAAAGTGATTCACATTAAATCTAAAGAGCTCACAATAGGACATTTTCAATTCACTCAAGACAAGTTTTTCAATGGTGTGACCATTTCGCAGAGGGGACCAATGCCTAATTGATTATCGATCACTTGTAAAATATAAATTTTACATTTTAAACTCCCTACCACATCGCAGCTGGAACAAAATGCTCATAATATTTAAGGGAATTGCTAGGACAGCAATTACAATCGGCAACCATTCCCTTATATATTATTATTAATTACATCGGTATCATATCTACTATGTTTGAATAACAAAATGCTCATGTCTAACTGCAAACTCAATTTGATGGAAAAATTCCTACTGTTAACACTGTTAACACCACTGTTAACAAATTATTTTTCCCGAATAAGGTCCTAAAATTATTCACAAAAAATCCAGAGAAATGGGCAACATATTCAAGACTATTTCTGTAACTTTGTGTATAACTGAAAGCTTAAAATTTGCGAGAAAAAAACAGCACTGTCTTAAATAATGCAATTGAACGCGCTATTGCGAATAACCGAGTTCACAAAAGCCTTCGACAAAGTGGGACCCGAGGACTGAGAGGGTCGCAAGAGGATCTCTGAAGTAGAGTGCACAAATATATCAGGGCGACAATACGAGGGATTGGTTCGTCATCCTCCAGCCCAGAGACACAACTGCTTTTTCGCATCTCGACAAGACACACACACACACACGCACAAAACGCACGCACAAAACGCGCGGGCGTGCGCGCGCACCACTGCAAAAACGGGTCGAGTTGAGAAATTGGAGCGAGCCAAGCGGAAAAAAATGCCAGGAGCGATGTGCGTGCAGTTACAGAGAAAGAGAAAAGAGGCAAAGATGCGACGAGAGATGCAAAGAGAGAGAGAGACGAGATGGGGAGTGGGGCGTGGGAGTGGTTTGAAAAAGACGGGGGGGGGGACTTAAGACTGTGGGGAGGAGGTTTTCGCCACACACACCACCCGCCACCTCCTCCATTATCAATTAGCGAAGAAGAGGAGGATGCCGGGAGAAAGCTACTCTACACTCTCGGTCGTGCTTTTCAAATGTGGAGCGCACCCCTACCCCTACCCCCCTCAGTTAGGTCGCGAAGGACAAATAATACACAGTAAAGTTCTCCTCCTCCTTCTCCTCTTTGCTCCCCTCCCCCTTTCCACGAATATTGAGCAAACCAAACACATTGCACGCATTTCATATTCAAAAGGTTTTGTATTTTTGCAACAGATTATTTTTGTCTAAGACACACACACACACACACACACGCGTTTATCAACCAAACTCTCCAACTAGTTCCAATGGGTTCGAAGCTTCCAATGTTTTTCATATTACTATTACTTCATTTGCAAAACCTTCGCGTATAATTAATTTCTTACTTGGTTGACCCAGCAACAATTCTAGTTGAAAATATGCGATTGACAAACTAATTAGATTGCCAGCAATATTTTAATTAAGTGCTGGTGACGCAAGTTTGTGTGTAGTTCAATTGATCTTGAAGAAGGCGGAGTTAAAATGAAAACTGAAAAACTGGAATAAACACTAGTTACAAAAACAAAAAACAAGACTGTCTTCGAGATTCTCAGGATATGCTGACGTTCCTTGTCGACTGATGAAAAAATGTCCAACCTAGCTAAACGGGGGGCGCACGGTTGAGATACAACCGCCCTCCGCCCCCTCCCCCACTCCACCTCAGCCTTTCGCTTTAGCGACCGCGTAGCCCTGGTAATTTGATATTGCGTGCGTTCGGTTAATTACGGTTAATGAAGAAAAGCAACATGCCCGCTATAATCATCCAAATTTACCGACTGCGTGCGTCCCCCTTCTCGACTCTCGCAACTCGATACACGTGTTGACAAGGCACGTCTTGTGGCGAGAGATGGCCTTTACAACTACTGGCAACCCCAACCCCAACCCCAACTCCACCTCCCTCTTGCTGGGAGAGTCTGAGTGTTGTTCGCGCCGGGTGCAAAAACCGTTTTTGGGTGGAAGATGAGGAGGAAACACAAGTTCTTAGCGTCGGCGACAGATTGCTCACAATACGTCCGGATGCGGGTAAAGTTGACAAACAGAATAGATCTACATTTGCAATCTAACTATCACGAAAAACAACGCTGATCTTGCTCAAGGCAGTTCGCGCTTACACAAACACAAATTTGGTTAGAAACACCAACTCAACCCGTTTGACTTTACTTGAAGAAAAACCTTTCACGAAGTTTTTACTTGGTGAAAAATCGGCTGTAATTAACGTTATGTAGAGATGATGAACACAGTGAGAATATATACTGTATAATTGCATTAACATCTTAGCGTCTTTTCGACCATGGAAAACAAATTGCTGCCAATAGGTCACATATTTCCCTTCTATATAATTTGGATTCAATTGACGTTCACTGGTCGCATCACCGTTTAATACTGTAATCTGGTTCAGGTGCGAGTAAATGAGAGGAAAATCATTGTTTCTGGAAAAGGTGAGTAATTCTGAAACAGTTTACAGGTTCTCAAGCAACCAGTATAGACTCATGTTCCCAATTTCAGTTTAAAACATGTATATGAAACGAGATTTGGCTGCTGGAATTAGCCAAAAGTAGAGAGCCCAAATTAACGCTGGTTACCACCTCGCTAGATGGCAGCACCACCGCATCGTCTTGACGATGACGACGGCCATTTTCTTATTATCATCATCGCGGCATCAATTCAATTAAGATTTCATTTCCACGCTCATACATTACACACGCAGTCGGAGAAATGATTGCGCAAAAAGAAATTGGAAAAAGTTGGTTTTAATGCCGCTCTAATTGTCGCGGGCAAATTAGAGAGAGCAGCGAGGAAAGGCAATTGATTTCTCTGCTAATTAGTAACGATTAGTGGCGGTGGGGGGCGCTGGCATACGTAAAGGGGAGAGACCCCGGGGAGACGAAAAGTGCCGGGCGAAAGCAGAGAAGGGTGAGAATGTGGGTTCGGCGCACCAACACCACTACCAAATCGGAATCAGTTAACTGTGTAGAGAAAGCCAAGCACAGCACGATTTCCGAACAAGCTCTCTCATGTTTTATGAAATGGCCAAACACGA
Source organism: Mycogona germanica (assembly GCA_034698785.1). Classification (NCBI taxonomy): domain Eukaryota; kingdom Metazoa; phylum Arthropoda; class Diplopoda; order Chordeumatida; family Chordeumatidae; genus Mycogona; species Mycogona germanica. The sequence goes on from JAQGBY010000022.1 coordinate 40,846, forward strand.
ACTTGTCCTAAAACTGTTTAATGAATTGTGAAAAACGATTTAACCTTTAAGAAAAAAAGTAATATGTACTACGAATTCGCAACGAAAGCTGATTCGTGAAATAGCCAATCTAGTAAAATTAATTCTGAGAAGTGAGTCGCGTTATCCCGATTTCGAATTTCTAAACTGACGGGGGTCATTCACGGGTGGTGGAAAATATGTAATTAATCTAGGTTAATCGTGATTCACGGTGGAACAATGGCGATTCATGCCCGGTCGGTTTAGCCGGTCGGCAAAAACAAAAAGGCGGCGGATGAGTCACAGCTACGGCATGGCGGCGCGTCAAAAACTGGGCAAACAATGCGCGAATTACGCGAACAAGATACAACAAAAAAAAAAGAACCCCGAACGTGGTGGCGCCATCAGTCTTTCACAGGTTGCGTTCCAAAAATACACATATGCAGCTCGATCGTGAAATTAATTTTTTTTTAAATGGTTCGTCTGTGCCCGAACTTTGATTGTTTCTAGCGCGTCGAACCCTCTACAGTTCGCAACAAAATGTTTGCCGCCAAACAACATCTGCATTCCGTTATATATTGCATAGATATTGGTTTCATATTTTTTTTCGCATTGTAATAGCGAGCCAATCCAGCCAATCCCTAAAAAAATTATATCGAATATTTGTAGACAATGATCAACCTCCGTTCCTCATGCAGCACACATTCAAAATAGTCTAAAGCGGTGTGACTAAACAACGCACAAACCTATTTTCGCTTTCATAAAAATGTTTTATTGTTGCCGATAACGTATTAAAATATCCAACTTCATATCATTTCTTTTTTTCAGATATTAGCCGTTCCACCAAAGCTTGTGGTGCCCTCTGGTGACTTGATAAAAAACCATTGGTAAAGTGCCCCTATCGGCGAAAATTGAAACCACGAAGTGCCCATATATTGCTACTGATGCTAAAATTCATACACATTGGCAGCTAGAAGACGGGTCCGGTTTAATTGGAACATGCTGAATATCCGTTACTCAATCTTTAAGAATACTCGTACATTCGCAAAAGCGTTTTTGATCTTCTCCACTTCCCAAATCCCTGGCAGTTTTCAAATATGCATCGGCAGCCTTTATTCCTGCAATTGCGAGAAGGGGTGAGACGTTCGGAGTATTTGAGCGACAGATCGTATCTCGCCTTCCACGGCAAAAAAAAAAGAAAAACATGCACATTTAATGTTATGCTCAATGTGATCGATAAACAGCAAGCTGGCGTTCGTCAAGTGTCCAATTTGGAATTAGACGCCGTTTCGCAGTCGGCTGGATGTGCCAATCCAATTTAAGATTAAAAAAAATCATCGAGCAACTGGATATAGTTTTGCGAACTGTCATTTGTCGCAACGCCATGTTTTAAAGCCATTAAGTGCCATTATGGCAACGACTGCAACGACTATTCAGAATAGCATTATAAAGATTGTCCTTCCTAAGAAGAAAACAACTTTTTTTATTGATTGAATGAATTAGATCGCTGACTTAAATTGTAAATGCCCTAATAAAAAAATCCTTGGTGATGAGGTAAAAGAATTCTGACGCAATTTCCTAAAAGAATTATATTTTAAATTGAAATAGAAACATCGTACACTTCCTTCTTAAATCACGCGAGTAATCTGACCATATTGTTTTCAAATAAGCACCAACTAGGTTGCAATATTCCTGGTGTCAAAATTAAAAAAGACAATAAACAGATAGGAGACGTTTAGGTAAATATCTCAAGTACGAATCAAAAATCGATAGTCGTCATGCGTTGTGGAAACCTCTGAAATCAAACCTGCCCCCACCCGTAACCACTTTTCAACTCGCCCATCCCCACAACCAATAATCCAATCCATCTATCGGATTTTTTTTCCATCTGTGTGATGGAAGGGGAAAATGCAAAACCCTTTGGCGCTTCCTACCATATTCAGTTTGTGATCGAGAAGCGAAAGAATCTAAATTTTTGAATACAAATGGTACGTTCACTGCTCACAAATAATTGCAGTTCTTACAAAACTGCCTTAGCGACCAGGAACTCATATATCCAAAATTTTTTTAATATGTCATTTAAGCAGGAGACCTACAATCGTCAAAGGCCCCATGTCACTTCCAACCATTAACGTCCAATGGGCGAACTGATTTGGAACAACACCACAATCCTCTAGATCCAAACTCGGACACTCGCCCACTAGATTAACACCGTACTTCAACTCCTATTTCCCCAGAGTGTGTCGACAGTGGAATGGCCTTGACGAGTCTCAAGTCAAGAGCCTGTTAGGATAGGACAACTACACCTTTGTCCTTAACTGGTCATTTGACCCCAGCCATAGGACCCTTCCGGGGCTGCTTGTGGGTAGGGTACATTATTGTAATTGTAATTGTAACAGGAAAGGTCAGAGTTGCTTGCTAGATGACGTCTTGGCGTACCTGTTGTCCTAGAGCGATACCCACGATACTTATTTAATTTCAAGTGTCACTGCCAGGTGCAAACATCCCGATTGTGCGATCCAGAATTGAGAAGAGAACAAAAAAACACACACAACTGTCAGACGACGTGCGGCCGCTTGAATTCGAATGGGAGGACGGACGGTTCCACATCCGGGTACCTGCGGGATGGATGCAGAAGTCGCCAGCGCGCCCACCACCCCCAACGCCGAGATCGATTCTGAAGTCGCGTGCGCCAGCCATAAAAAAATCCGATGGGAACGAGTCAGTCTCTGCTCCAGAGCGCGGGTGGTGGTACATTTCATAAGCTGGGAGGGGGGATCGCCTGAGCACCCACCAGTGTAGTCCGTGGTCCGCTCGTCTCAGCATATCTAGAAAAAGTCGGGATGGAGGAGGAGGAGGAGGAGGAGGAGGAGGGAGACGAAATGGGCGAGCCTGCATCCATAATTAATCATTCGGGAGTTAGCTCGGCATGTCGTTAGATGCAGGCCGCATCGCCCGGCACACATATGTATGTGATTCATCCCCACGATTCCCTACCCGAGAAGGATCACCGGAGTATATATGCTGGCCTGGGGGGTGACCATTTGCCATTTCAGATTGATTGAGTTTTATTTTTTTTTTTTAATTCACTGAAGTGACGGATCACAACAGGAAGATTCTGTACCCCTCTCAGAGCTTAGGCCCTATGTGAGAGGCACAGTTGACGTTGACGCAGTGACGTCACTTAAATTTAACGTAATGCAATTCCAAAACGACCTATGAGATATCGACATTCCAGAAATATAGCATTTAGAAAAACTGCATTGTGTGTAACACTCGTCGTAGCCAAGTCGGTATTACGACTGACTGTGACTCGGCGGTCCCGGGTTCGATTCCCGGCGCGGGCTCTCGAAAATTTGAATCCCGGGGTACTGGACGTGCTCCCTGCATAGTGACTAAGCACCATGAGGTAGAACACCTGCAGTGCGGTTGACCACAGTAGATTGGAACAAAAGAAAACGCTTACAGAATCGATTTTTCGGAATAAATAAATTTTATCTATTAACATTTCGGTCAAATGCTTGCACACTTTCGAAAAATTGCATCATAGCATAGAAAAGGACTGCAGCATATTAGAATTAAACTCCTCACCGCATCTTTACAACAGTTACATGTCTTAAAAAAGGTAGACGTTCAAGTGGAAATAGAAAAGTTGTTAATTGACAATTAAATGGCAAATGTTCCATCAGACTTTCGGCTCACCCTGTAAGCGAAGCGACTACATTGGTTGTTCGGGAGGCAACCGCGAACAGTAGTTCATTAACACTTCCTCTCCCGGATAATGCAAAAAGGGTAGCGCGCGAAACAACGGGAAGCAATAATTAAAAATGAACGAAGGCAGTTCCGGCTGTGATACATCTCCCCTCTCCACCCACATACGAGCTTATACCACCCCCAAAACAGACAAACTTACAACTGGAGTTTGAGCCCCCCCACCCTATTTTCTAACATCAAGACTGAGACGATATGCTTGAACCTAATTAGAAACTTAAAAAGCGAAAATTCATGAAGCGAAATTGTAATTTTAATTGAGGATGAGGATTTTGGTTTTGCAAAGATAGAATTATCCATATACGGGACGCAAAGTTGCACGATTGTCCAACTAGATGTCACTACCTGTCAAAAAAACTCCACCAAATCCTCATCTAATTCGGTGGCCGCGGCCAACGAAGGGGAGAAACCCTTTTTTTCGGCGTTGGCCCTTCGGGGGCGATCGGCTGTCACTCCACGGTCGTCCGCCGCGTCGTGAATCCTCCCAAGAAGTAAGGCGAACACAAGGCGAGGGCATGTTCAACAGCTCGTAAAAGTCAACCACCCGGGGCCCATTGTGTTGGCCTCACCTCGACACGAAGGCCCAGAGACAGTCGATCCCCCCCCCCCGGCCACCCTCCCTCTCTTTATCGATCCCTCGACAACGCCACCTTGTGAGTCCAAAAAATGGCGACGTACAAGAATCGGAGTTTCTTCCCCCTCCCCCATCCACCACCTCCTCCAAAATGGACACACTCATGTAAGAGCTGAATGTGGCGAGAGAGAGAAAAAAGGGCTGTCCGTTTTTCGCGATCCACGTCAGATAACGTCACTCCACGGACGCGTAAATTGGGGAATGACACTACAAATAGGGCAGAACTAGACGGGATAAGGGCAGAGGAGAAAAGGTCGAGGAGAGGGGCGCCATTACATTTTTTTCACCCCCCCTTTCTCGTTTGAGTTCGTTTTTAGGACACGTCAGATTCAAAACACAACAGTGATAGTAGATAGTATTGTTAGGTAATACGTGTGTGATGGGGGCCAAACACTGGTAAACGAACTGGAGATTAGACAACTGGAAAAAATAACAAAATTATTTTCTAAAATAGCTCATCGCACCCGTTTAAACGGAAATATCATGTGTACGTGTGGTGTCCTTAGAAACGACCGAGACACATTGCCAACATCAACCAGAAATTTACAAATTGATTCCATATGTATCGCAACCTATAAATTTGTGATTGTGCCGAGTTGTGTGGGCGCGCTATCAGCTCTACGATGCATTTCGGGAGACGAAAAGCAATCAACTTGCATCTTGACGAGCCGGTGCCGTACACACAAAATTCGCCGAAGACTTATAATTCGTTGTCTGTGTTTTGCCAGACGGATGCTAATGCACGCAACTTGGCAGCTAGGGTGGAAGCTATGCTGGGCTGGGGGAGAGCCACTTTTCTCGGGCGATCTATCTCCGAATTTCTACCGGCAAGCCCCTCGCACCACACCCCCCAAACGTAAACATCCCCCTCCCCCCACCCCCGCCACTACCTGTAAGAATCGCTGACACCTTTGGCGCACCCGGGTGCGCCAGTACAGAACGCGAGCCCTCCGCTGGGGCCGGGAGGAGGACACTGGGGGTGGGAGTGAGGGTGGGTGTGTGGGTGTGGGAGATGCTCCGAGTCGAGCATGCAATTAGCGCTAATGTACCCACGTGCACGGCAACCGACAATCCAGCTTTTACACACTGTCAAACAGCCATGTGTGTGTGTGTGCACATGGACGTGCACGTATATATAATATACACGTGCATAAAGAGAATGCGTTTAGCTTCAGAGAACAGCCCTGGTGCTGGTGCGGCTGACGTACGGCACTAGAGTGTGTGCTATCCTGAGATCCCGACCTAAACCGGTCCCATTTTCAGGATTCGGTGAAGAATGTTTTAACGAGAAAAAAGCGCACCCGACGAGACGGTTCGCGAAAATCATTCAGAGTTTGATCGTCGCTATTATTTACAGATTATCTTAGAAATTGTAATTCTAAATCAAATGGCCAAAGCTTCGATCCCTATCTATTGGATTTCAAAAAACTTGAGCGGTTAAATATTCAAATAATTGCCACTTCTGGGACAGTCCTTCGGAGTTGTCAGAGTTAGAACTTCCAGCGTACAGAATTTAAAGATCTTAATAGTAATCGTTTTCGACACACATTGGCTGAAGCTCGTGTTTATCAAATATCAATTTGTATATCCACAACGTAACAATTGAAAATGTGCTCCAAAGAGGTAAGGGCAGTGACAGCAACTGAATCAATTTCAAATTGCGCACGAATTCATTCTAATCGATTTCATTAATTGCACTCGATTATCGAATAGAAAAACCGATCTCTCATAAACACGTATTCATACTTTTTTTCCTCACAGTTTTCAATTTTTATTCATCGACGACTTCGAGCTGTCAAGAACCTGCACCGATTCAAATGGTAATTGTATCGTATTTGAAAAACTAATGAGTTTAGTTTAGTTTCTCTCACTGTAGCCACAAGCACCACTCTTGGTGCAACTCATAATATATTAGTAATTTTGGGAAAAGGCGAATGTACGTTTTGAATTGTGTCAAATCGATTGTGCGAATCAAAGTTACAATTTTCGATATCGATTTATGTTTATTTAAAAAAAAGTGTATATCATTTTTAAATATGTGTAATTCCCAGCCACTGAGACGCTTCTTGGACAACTTCATCATGGATCGCCAGGGAACAAACAAGCCACACACCTTGCACATGTACTGAAAAAAGTCTTGTAGAAACTAGTCTTGTCCTTGGCAAACTAGAGTTACAATTCGAAACCTTGAAAGTTGATCGTGACGGAACAAGACTCCGTTACGTAACCCTCAGGTGGGCATGTAAAGAGGGAAAGGGAGGATTCCCAGAGCTGATATTACAGCAAGAATGCCTTTAAGATTTGCAGAGAACTAGCTGAACGGGTTTGTCTTCCCCCCTCTATACAGTACATTGTCCCTCTCTCAACATTTTAGGAGTTGGAGCATTGGGGAACCTGTATATATGGAGCATACGAAAGTGGTTTTAAATAGAAGAACTATTTGAACTTGAACTCGGGGTCCGCACGATATATCATGTCACGATGGAACATAATGCCTCCTTTGTAGGTGGATTAGAGCCATATTTAGCCTTCGAATGCATGTATGCATAAGGGATAAAATAAAAACTCCAGGCTTAACGTAAGGCTAAAAAACGGTCCACCTATTTCATTTAAAAATAAATCTCACGCGAAAGCACCCAATGAAATTACAGTGTAAGACATCGAAACGAAGAAACAATAATCCATAATCAACTTGATCAATCAATAACTCAATTTTATCCTGGTAATTATCAAGTTTGTTACCTATTTTGCATATCAAGCTGAATACTTTAATGCCCTAAACGGTAGCAACTATTGCGAGCTTTGACAAAGTGTTTGAAAGTTGAGGAAAAATATTTTAGAATAAAAATAAAAATATATTGTTGCTTCAAGTTAAGAATTATCTAAACAATGTTATAGAACTCTCACCAGAAGATATTCAGTTCCCCCTCTCCCCAGGATTCCTACAAGCTCGTATATATAACCCGTTCGCGCCGTGACTGTGCGAAATCCGTCTTGGACGAGAGCACCTCAAACTCCATAGAGAAAAGGCACGGGAGGGTGGCTGACGTAAGATTAATGGGACCGGGTTCGGGCCTCTGTGGCGGCTTCTCTGCGGGTGAAGGCGGCGTCCCGGCGACGGTGTCGGGCCGCCAGAGCCGGTCGCGGTTCCCGACGTCGAAAGGGTTATTGTGCACAACAACGGACCATGGACAGGCAGATTATTTATTCATGCACTCGGGGGTGGCGGCGGCGGTGGTGGTGGTGATGCCAGTAGATGAGGCGGTGGGTGGGTGTTCTGGGGGGCTCGACAAACACGTCCGCACCTATGTACGGCGAGGGGTGCAGAAGGATACAAAGGGGGCGGCGGCGCGAGGGGGTCCCCCTGGCCACCCCCTCCCTCAAAAACAAAGCGGACGTTGGAGGTGGGGGGGGGGAAGTGTATCCTGATTGCCAGGAGTAAACAAAAGCAAGGCGGGGAGGGGTTATACATAACGGGGAATATATACCTGGCACAGACGAGGTCCGCGACACAAACGGGAAGGACCGACGCTAAATATCGGCATTCAGAAATCGCATTGAATTTATGTACATGTCGACTGCGAAATTTGTGGAGCCAGACGTGTTTACATCCATAGACTCTAAAGCGCGTTGGCAAAAGCCAGACAAGCGGACTCACCGAATGCAAACCTCCTGAGATCACGGTAACTAATACTTCCTCTCGGACTATTTCAAGTGGAATGCGAATTTGCACCACACATGGAAGCACCGGGAGAAATAGATTTTCAAATTAATCTTCAATTCGACAATTTGAAATCACCTTTATGTTTGAAAAACCGGAAGCAATAAGACGACTCAGCGATCGAGTCACCCATGCTGCGAATGGCTGTGACATAAGTGGAAGTCATTTCTCGTTTGGACAGTCCAATTTTGATATGGCGGAAAAAGGGTCCCAGGATTAGAACATACACTCACACACAAGCGACATTTTCAATCGCTCAATGATATCGGATAGTGGATGCCAGCTTTGTGCGAGAGCCAAAGAGTTGGTGTCCGTAGTAATCGGTAAATCGGTTGTATGGCGAGTATTGGAGCGTGAAAGATTGATAATAGCGCATACACACAGTATATCCGGTTTGACGACTCAGTCAACACGAGGTCCTCCTTCAATGCGAGCCTAGTTTTTCGAAATGGCCATCGCCAAGACAAACGCTGCGGATAGGGAAATCTTGAAACAGGAAAGGCAATGGGTGTGCAGATTGGTGGAATAAATGTACGTAAGCCACATGATGAGCTAATAATCAACATAATCGGATCAGTGGTTGTCCTGGGTTCGATTCACACGGTACGAGCATTCCTTTATTTGGCGTCTAAACGGTATATATTTATTCTTAAATTTCAGGAAATTCGAATAATGAATGATCAATCCAATACGCACTGCAATAAATGTATATTGTCTGATTAAACTAAATTTTTAAACCTTCAAGTTGTAAAAAATCAATTACAATAGTTTGTTTGTTGAAAACTAGATATCGGCCTTTTTCGCTTTTATAAAATAATTTAGTTATCCGAAAATTTCTTATTAATAAATCTGGTATCTCAACATGACATCACAACATGACATTTATTATACGTTTTTAATCGTCGTGTTGGTTGAGGGGGGATCTGTTCTGGACTCTGGCAGACAAAGTTTATTTTAAGGTCTGGAAAATAGAGGGGGGGAGGGTCGCATTTTGTAAGTTATTCAGTGGAAGCAAATTCGGATCGCCTATTTTTTGTCGATTTCTTCAAGCCTTTGACGCCCTTACATATTAAAACGTTTATCGAGGGTGGTGTGGTGTGTCGGAGGTGCCTCATCCATCATCATTCGGCGTGTTGGTCGCACAATTCCGTGGACACGACTCAAGCCCTGCCTTACACGACTTTTGATTATGTCGCCTCATTAATATCGTGTTCAGTTTTGACATCGGCTCGCCTTTTCCACCTCCCCTCCCCCAAATATCTCACCCTTGAGGGGCTGACCGTCGTCTGAAAATTATGGTGTATTTTTTTCTTCACCTTGCCCATGGTGCAGTATAGAGGCGGACGTTCGAAGACGTCCAGTGCTCGCAAAGTTCATACACCATGAACAACACTAACGCAGTGAGTCCAGATACAAATCCCAAATTTAAATATCCAAGTAAAATATTAATAATATCTGCAATAAAGATAGTTCATTTTCTTAAATTTGGAATTATAATTTAAAAAACGTTCAAAGAAGTGAAACTTCCTGAACTGAATCGTCAACAGCGACAATAATGGAAGTAATATTTTTAATGATCGATCTTCGATACCTGTAAAGGTAAACGATTGACTAACGCCAAAAAACTTTTAATTTATTAGAAATACTATCGCATTTTACAGGATTGAAATGCCAAGTCACTGTCATATCCAATATCTAAATGTAATTATCTTTTAGTATATTATTAAAAAAAACTCCTGAGTAAATTCACAATTAAATAAATAGAATCCCTGAATACATGTACACCTTGTATATTCACTATCGCGTTTAGTAGGTTCCACTTTTAAAATTATCCTCATGCCGTCAGAGAAAAAAAGTTCATGCGAGCGTACAGCGCTGCGCTAACGACATTACCTCAACCCGTCAACTAAAAAAAAAATTGAAATGATCCATAAATGGCCTATGAATATGAAACGATGTATGACGTCATCATTTCAGTGTCACTCCTTTGACACCCAAGTATATTTTACCCCGTTCGCTTTTATTGGGAGGCGCGGACGAAACCCCTTCAGGGAATCTTCCTGTATACTGTACATACATATGATTCAACGTGACTGTCAACCAAATGATTGATCACCACGACCTAATTCTAGTACCTTTGGCCAAATATAGAACAGCCAAAATATTTCATATTAGCCCTAACCCCAACTCTTCCCCCCGATTCCAGGTCTGGTTCGATGCTCACATCTGTCCCTCCAAAAAATTGAGAAGTCATCTTGCGTGGACTATTTGAAATCGTGCTTTCGGGCTTCGACCCACGATAGCAGAGTTCTGTGAATTACTGCTGTTCAACTAACTGACATCTCGGTGCCATCAATTTCTCCGTTGTCAAAATACTGAATGCATATAGATAAACTAATTATGGCTTAAACGAAGCATGCCATACACAAAAAGACACACCCTCCCTATACAGGAGTCGATGCCATACATAGAATACAAATATTTTCGTGTATTGTATTCTATACGGGGTGCTCAAGCTGGTAAACATCAAAAGCTCAGACGCAGAACAGGGTGACATGAGATTTAAAAAATAAACAACGCCTTAGATTTGACTGAACGTGGACTCGAACTCAGACCACCCGCTATAGTCCAACAATCGGATCCATCTATCGGGGACCCCCCGCGCACTGAAGCTGTCACACGAAAGACACAACATATTGTCGTCATCCTGGATTCGAACTGGTATAGTCGTCGACAGATACCACAAAAAGGTGCGTGCTGGGAGAGGGGGCGGACCGGAATACCAGTCCTAAGTATAGGATGGGGGAAGGAGGCTCAACAAAAATTGTTTTACGTTGCAGTTGGTCTGTCGTGCGCAATTGGAAACCGCAAAATTGCAGCTTTCGAGGGCAACACCATTCAGGTAACGAGACATGAAATTTGAAAAGAGCTTTTTTCCCGAGACTCCGCCGGCATCAAAACAGTGTGGCGTAATTCGGGGGTTTCTCCTTTTTCCAGGACTTCCCATCGCGCCGGGTCTTTTGTTCGTGGACGACACAGACGACAGAAATGGAAATTCGATCATGTTCCTTGAACGCACCAGTCACGCTTCAGCCTGGCAAATGAGGCTAATTTGGCTATATGGATGCAAGAAATATCGCCCCGTGTCCTCACCAGGCCCTCCGACGGCATCATCACGACCAACAACCGTTAAATTTTCCTATCAAAGAACTTCAAAGTAAAAAGCTCAACTTGGATAAGAAATATATCTATCGCGTCCAAAAAATCATTCACAGAGATTTGAGATAAAATTGTGCCAAAGTTTCGTTACAGTGGTGGTGATGGTGGTGGTGGTGGGGGAGGGTCTCATGATTTGTATTATACGAACTGGGCTTCCCATTTGGTATGTATGGGTGCTACAAGACGCGAGGCTATTCGTTCGAATGGTATAGGGATGGTTGGATAGATGTGGTGGAGACGAGAGGAGGAGGAGGAGGAGGGGGGAAAGGAGAGATGGATGCGAGCCACGCGATGAAGCGTAAATGGGATGCTGATGAGAGAGAGAGAGAGAGAGAGAAAGGAGAACGCGGGGGAGAGATGGGGTGGCGTCGGGCACAGTCGGAGGAGAGAGAGAGAGAGCCGAACTAATCAATAACCCCGCCCCCCGATCGCCGTCACTCACCGTGACGACACGGCGCTCGCAGCCAATGGTGTGGCCAACATGGAGTCGGTCGTCACGTGCGATTGGCCACGCCGGCTAGACGAGGGCGGCGCCATTACACACATCGAGAGAGAACGAGAGAGCGAGAGAGAGAGAGAGAGATCGAGACGGACGCGCGTGAACGAAAACAACCGGAGCGCCACCTGCGACGTCGCACGCGAATGACGGAGTGAAGAGTGAGAAAACGGGCGCGCGCGCGGACGAGCGTGCGCGCGGCCGGGACAAAATCGCAACCCTTTTCCACCCCACCATCCGATTTCATTGAACGCGCGCACGGACAAAAGGAATTTTTTAAAAAAAATTGCTGAGCTCCATTTTTTTTTTATTTTGACTCTTTTTTCCCCACACCACTACCACGAATACAGAATAGCCCCCCATCGGTCCAACACCCCCGTCTCTATACCCCCTTCATCATCATCCCCCGCAACGCCATATATGGTGGACGACTGAGGTGGAGATGGGGTGGGGGTGGGGGTGGGGAGGGTCTGAAAAAGCAAAAGCTTGTGTGGAACAAAGGCGGCTTTAGCGACTTCATTATATATGCGAGCCAGCCGCCAACTCAAGAACAAAGAATTTAGCGAAAGTTAACCCTTTTTTTAGGCCGTGCTGGCCATGCCAGAAGCAGTACTGTCCTGACCGCGCCGTGATTTATGTGTGGACGGGATTTTCATAACGTCTTCATATGCAGATTCGATAACGGGATTTTAATTTTGCCACGCATATGGTCGCTTATACGCAGTCGGTGGTGGTGGTGATGGTGCGTCGGATCATTTATTTTTTTTAAAGATCAGCGATTCCATGGCAAATTCTGTGCCTGGAAGCTATTCGTTGGTTAAAAAAAAGAGCCCCATTTACGCTCAAGCGCCTTTGTTTTTATGGAAACTAAGCGACTTAGTGGCGCCGGCAGCACAGAACAGGATCTAGATTAGGTCTTGCTTCGACGAACTCCGATTTGGTTGTTAACTTCAACATGGCAACAGCATCGCATTTCACTATTTAAGTTACTTACTATATATACCTAAGTCGCATTTCGAGAATACCTGCTTAAAATTGTTTACACCAGAGAATTGATGAACATCTTTGATAGGCAAACTAAAAAAACAATCAACGAGTGCTTTGCCAATGCAGAATTAGTTTTCCACTATATCAGAATTTCATCAATACGAGCATTCCATTATAATTGAAAATTTATGATTAGAATCCATACTTGTTCCATGTTCCCAATATATACAATCTGTCCTTTGTTGTTGCTAATGTATGAAAACACATATTAAAATCAGCACTAAAAGGACGAACATCATGTTTATTTTTATTAGCTATTTTAGCTCAATGTTGTCAAGACACAACACACTCGCAGAAACAACAGATACAAAATCATCTGTCATTTCAATAAATACGCATTCTTGTGTAGTGTTTGTTCCCCCATGTACATGTCCTCACGCAGGCAGCATCAACGTCAACGCAATTCACGCTCGACTATAAACACAATGTACAAGTAGAACCACCAACCGCATAAACGTCTGTTGTTGTATACATCGAAGTGCGCAATCAGTTGGCATCATCGAGAGATGGGCGCCCGTAATGAGCTCCACTCGCAATAATCCCATTTCCGGCTGCCATTACCTTGTATAATTGCCGAGCTTCCTGAAGTCAACTTTGACACCCGACAGTCGCGATGGTGCTGGCGCCGCGGCGGGAGCGAAGCTGAGAGCGCCCGCCGACAGAGAGGACGGATACAACAACAACAACCCCCCGAACGCCATTTAGATTTCGAGCATCCAAGTCGCGCCATTGATAATTTGTGGAGGAAGTACACACGTACGGAGTTCGGTCTTTATCGAAGAGAAAAACCAAAAACTGGCAATCTGTTTTGCGCGCGCGCGATTTCGCCAAATGCTCACTCGACGAAAGCAATTACTTGATAATCACAGGCGAATACACTATATACAGTCCTCACTCAATTATACATGCACTTCAGTACAGTACTCACTCAATTACAGTTGACATTCAAAATCCATAATCTGCGTAAATTGTTCTAAACTGAATTTCGTGAGGATGCTTCAGACAAAAGACCCGATCCGAATCGTCGAGAAATCTCTTAACTAATGTTAAAAAGGCGTCTCTTTACATCGATTTGATTTTATCAGCAATTCCTTTTTTTTGAGTGCCTTAAAACTTGCTATCGTAAAAATATAAACGGGTTTAATGATTCGAGATTTCTTAATGCATTCTTCATTTATTCATCTTGCATAGGACATTTCCACCTTTAATATTCTCATACATGGAGTATGGAATAAGTTGAATTGAACAACATAACACAAAAAAACCACAATAAGCGGAGCCACTTGGCTTCATTTGTAAACATCGCTGAGATGCTAATAAACATGCTCCAAAACTCATGGTATGTTACTCAACATATCCTGACAAAGACTCGAAGATTTTGGGTTCCCCGTTCACCTCTACCCATTTATATGAATGCGATGCATGACTTCCAACCTGTGTGCTCTTGAATACCCACATTATCTAACTAATAATATTTCCACAAGCATATAGAGGATAATAAACTAATTGGGTATCTTTTCAAAAAGAGAACTAGCGAGATTCGGTCAAACGCTTTGCCCGGCTTCTTTTAGCTTGAACGCTAAAGTAGCATCGCTCTCTCATCAGCCCACCTCCCCCGCTGTGTTCGATGAGGCTCCTTAAAGTTGGGTCGGAACTAGAGCTAGTTATGAGCACACAATTCTCAACAATACATCCAAAGAAATCGACGAAGCTATTCATTCGTCTATTGTACACCTGCTCATCAAAAGGAATAGTGAAAACATCAAATCCGAATTGGCTTTCTATTGGGGTACCTGTGTGGTGGGATGGTTAACGTGTCGAACCACTACGCCCCCATGATTGAGGGTTCAATTCCCGGTTGAGAAAAATCGCGTTATATTTCCTTTGGAAATAAAAGAAAAGTTGTGGGACCTCAATGCCTTTACGATGTCAGACAAACGTTCAAAATCTCTACGTAGTAGTACTATGAGTGTGTACTATGAAGATTCGTCTGGGAAAAATTGCCAAATAAATCCCTATACGAAGAATTTTGAAACGCAGACGTTGTCATCTTTTAACAAATAGCTTAAGACTGCGTTTTTGCAAGAACATCAAATTTCACTAAGCGCATGCTATGATATTATTTGCCGAAAAAGACACAAAGTCTTGCGAAGTCTTAAGTTTTGAGATTCAACGGCTGTCAATCTTTTTTGCCTTAATTGTCAAATGTTCGATGAGACTTTTAACAGAGTGAAAAGTATGGAAATCCACCAATCCGAAACATTTAGTTATCCCAATGATTTGGCAAAATGAACACATTAAGTAACAAAAATACCAAATAATGCAGAAATAACTAAAAATAAAATAAATGCAGGAAAATTGCAAGAGTATGCCACCTACGATTTCAGAAGAAAATGAAATCAGAACTCGTACAATACAGAAAACAACAAACACATGAGGCAAATTATCTCCATGCACTTTTCCTATAAAAACCAAGGTGGTCTCATAGGAAGCCCAGCATGGAACCACCCCATAAAGGCCTTTATTACGCATAAAATGCGCTCGCATATACGGAGATCTCAATTTCCAAGAATACGAGTGCAATGTTTACGTGTCCGAGTACATATAAATATATATATATTCACGAGCACGAATTACTTTTTTCACGCCAGGAGCCCCGGCCACGCTGGCCTTGGTAGGTCCACTCCAGGGGGGTGGAGGTGGGGAGGACGCAGGGACCCAGTTGGCAAGCAGGGCGGGCGAGAAAAATGCAATTGTTCCGGCACGGTCCGCACACACTCATAGATAATCAACAACGACAACAAACAAATACACAACACAGTCCGAACGCGTGGTTGTAGCGAACGCAAGCGCTCGAGAGCAACAACAGAACTGGTTGGCGATGCGAAAAGTAAATTTTCGGACGTGTCAGAAATTATGATAATTGCATTCGTAAATAAAGGTGGCGGAAAAGCGATTGTAAATCACCCTCACACACACACAAATATATATACGCAAAAACTGGCCATTGTTTGCCGGCCGAAATATGTCACGCAACAATGTTGCAAAAGACGCCATAGGCGATTCCGACAGTAGTAGTACATGGCTAGGTACATAGCCGAGACAACAAATCTCGTCGTGAGACCCACTGCACGAGTGTTTAACCAATTAACAGCACAACGTATGAAGAATTCCGATCTGTTTTTACATAAAGTATTTAAAACAGTTTAATTTTCTTAAAGTGTTCTATTTTTGACTACGTGTTTCCGCTTCAAAACCCCCTTCACTTTGCCTATCCACATACAGGACGTCCAATGGGTGAACTGGTTCGGACTAGAACTGCACAACCCATTGACCAGAAAACAACTACTTGCCCCAAACGACGTACCAAAATACTCTACTCTCAACAGAAAGAATTATCAAAAATACGACGAAAGATCGAAAACACTCGTTTGGCATTTAACACACAAAAATATTATTTCCTTTCTTTGAAATTGTCCTTAAAAAATGAATTTTCAGGGAGTACAGAAAGACGCTTGTACAAGGACTGATTGGTTATCACAATTTTAATGTAACTGCCCAAACGGGATCCTAGGAGGACAAGCGGGCAAACGTAAATTTAGTGGCTAGGCGCCTTTTGGTGCTAGGCTGGCCGTTCCGCCACCTCACTCCAGTCGGCACTCTGATGGAAGGATTCCTCCCCCAAACCCCAGCCGTCTCGTACACAGACACCAAGTCCGAGCTAGACGCCTCGGCTCTTTCGAAAGGGGTAAAAGCGACGGATACGGGACTGTTGGGGGGAGGAAAGGAGGAAGGGAGGGATGAGGGAATCTAGCCAACAACAGCCAAACAGTTTGTCTCGTCCAGAATAATAAACAAAGCAGACAACACACACACAAGCGGGGCCCAGCCAGACGGCTATAAGGGGACACTATCGCGACACGTAAGGGGAGGTGGGTGGGTGGGAGGGGGTGTTGGTAATGGGGCTGAGGTGGGAGGTGGGACGGCGGCCCAAACCCGCCAGACTGCAGACTGAGGTCGCCAAAACGGTGATGATGGCATGATAAAAATGAACGTGTTGTGATGCAGAAAGCGAGCAAAGAGTATTTAAAAAAATACGTATTATTACATTTTTTAGCGAGAAATTTGACGACAAATGGTTCCCAAAAATCAAGAAGCTTGCAATTTTAAAAATATTGAGAAAACATTTCATCAATGAATTCTTCTAGGAGGTCGTCTCGCAATTATCTATTTCAACAATTGCTGGAACTGGATGAAGATGGCTATTCGCTGCTTTGAAGCTGCTAATTCCGCTGGTACGTTATCCCCCATTCGGAGAAGCGATAAAGATTCCAGACTTTGAACAGAACCCCACCCAAATCCATCTCGGATTTAATTACCACTTTTTCAGCCAAGATACACGTAAGCCTCAAGGCTGCGTGGCCTTATGGATCGCCCCTCGGAGCGCGGACGTGAGATTTAGCGAGAAGAACCGACGAAGGCGCTTTTCCTCGGCTACATATACATCGCCCCAAGTTCTCCCAACGCGCCCCCGCACACACAGAAGAAGCGCTTTAAGAAAACTCGGCACGTCGTCGGGGCGACGTGCAAACGCGCGCGCAGCTAAGGAGACTGAATGGCGGTAAGCAAGAACACGCATTAAGAAGCGCGTGTTACGCAAGAACTCGCCCAACCCACATTTATAATTGCGATCAACTAGAACTCAATCTGAACGGGTTTATTTATCTAAAGAAAAAGGTGAAGACCAATTTTAAAACAGCATCATGACCACATTTGTATAAACGTACTACAAAATATTCGACATCCCGGTGTTTCAGCACTGAGTAAGAATTCACATTTTCACCGGCATCTCGGAAACGAATAAACGAGAGAACGCGGGTGATTCTCGATTTGAAGAAAAAATATTGGTTTAATTATTTCACTGATAAGGTTCCCTTTCCTGAGAAACGCATTCAGTCTATTCTAATAGGGATGCCGAACTCAAGGGGTAATAATGTGTGTCGTCTTCGGGCACACTGATCACACAAAGCACCCCTGTGTTGCGGGGAAGCTCATGCGAAAATATCAGATCAATTGTCAATATTAAATGCTATAAGACTTTCAGTCTGCTGTTTTTCTCTCGTTCTTATATTTTATTATGTATTAATATTTTCAAAACTATATACTATCTGCTCCGTTAAGTTGAAACTGCCAGCAGTGCCTTTTCAGGATGGACCATATTTTCTGGCGGCTTAGCCGGTTTTCTGCATAACAGAACTCATATGAGATTTAGCATCCCAGTGTTGTAGTAGCCCCATATTTATAAACGACCGATGTGGATAGAAAGCGGCTAACGCAATTTCCAACCATTTACTAAATTTAATTGGCCTCACAATGTAATTGCCGTTAATAAATGAGCGTCTTGGAGCGGCATTGTTTTGCAATTACCGTTTATTAGGCTGGCGCAGACGGCCTTTTAGCAAACCTTGGGTCTGATGAAATGATCGTACCAAATTAATTTATAAAGAAATAAGTAAGGGTTGTATTTCTTTGAAATTGGTTTGAGGAACAATATTTTTACTAACGTAACATTATTGATACAAACATATTTCTTTTCTTATAAAAATAAGAAATCATGACTGCCCCAATATTCAGTAGAAATATCCAATTTCTCTAGGCAAATTGAAATAAACATTAGGTTCACGGGTGCGTGACACATTTTTTAAAAAAAGAACGAATGAAATGTCACCAGCGCTGCGTATTGAACTCTATTCAATCTAATCTCCATTTTGACAGCAACATTTGAGGTTTTCATTAATTTTTTTTCATCAGCAGACATGGTATATAATTAATTTAGAAAAAAAAGCACTCTCATAATCCCGTGGTCCTTGTTTGCAAAAAAGGAGGCACGCGTGCATATGACGTGCCCTAAAGCGTTATTATGCAGATTTATAGTACGAAGCTGACAGAGAGAGGAAAGAACTCTTATTGCGATTGATTTTAATATTTTATCAGCGTCCTGCGTTTTTGTGTCGGCGCACGCTAAGCCTAGGCCTATATGAATATTAATTATTGCACTGTGTTTTGCCTCTGGGGCGATCCAAATACAATAGCGAACATTATCCACATTCACAGCGCACACGGAACGTAAACACAGAAATTATGCGATATTGTTGAAGGTTAAAAGGCAATCAATTTTGAACATTCATTCGAATCTACCAGCCTATGGGCTTCAATTTAGACCCAAATTGAAATTTGCATTTCTCCAGTACTACAATCAGATTTCTTTGTCTTATTTGAGAATTACAATTGCAATCAAAATGCAGCAACCAACCAAACAAAACACTATTTCTAACAGTAAATGTGAGATTTGCTAAGTGTCTGTGTCTGTGTTGTCAGTTGTTATGTTTATATGACAACGGTTTTTACAAAAATATCTGTATATGAAAATATATGAAACCTTAAAACGTTCGCATCGCATTTAAAGAATTAAAAAAATTAACTCAAATATCAGATAAAAGGTAATGTAAAAACATATGCAGTCGAATCAAACCATTATGTATCGCATTATAAATCTATTTTAACACAATTTTGATCCAGATTTGACTTTTACTACAACATATTTTTGAAGATAAGGTGCCCAATTCTTGACACTTCATCTAAAAATATTACAATAGACGACATAAACATAGACAGCAATGATTACAACGACTAGCCATGCCTAGCCTACGTAAAACCATGATACGGTTCTTCTGAGACCCTCACAGACGCCAGGGAACAATACCCGAGGGCGATGCTGACGGACCTTTGGCTCAGCAAGTACAGTATATTGTAGCGACAAAAGGGCAGATTTAAAGACGATTAGATACTGTTAAAAAAATTAGCCAACCTCCAATATAGAATTGCGAGCCTTAATCTTCCCCGGGCAATTCGCTACACAATTTAGCTCACCAGCTAAAGCGTTCAGCGTGAAAGGGGATCGACACCGCCCGATTCTGTTGAAATTCTGTTGAAATTCATTGTCAAGTGCGTACGATCGTATTCGAGGTTTTTCAATTGTGGTTTTGCGGCATTGGTGAGAAAACAATCTCGTTGTTTTCGGTTTTCTTAGCGGTTTCCAAAATGGCGCGCCCTAAAGTGGCATGCAGTCACAAATGCGCCTATCTTTCAGAAACGTTGACAATTCGTGAACCCTCACATGTACACCCAGCACAACCCGATGGTCGGCAAATCATCCTAATTTATTTTCCTCGCCATTTCTCACACACTCACGAGGGGGCGCTGTGATTTCCTAAGGCAAATAAGCGGAAAATATGAGTGTGGTGGTGGTGGGGCATTTAGACGGCATATGTAGGGGTAAAGTGGCTCCAGAAAAAAGAACTCCACATCATTACGCCCGTCTACCCATTTTCAAAGTGAGCTGCTTGCAACGGCAGTTAATTTAAATGACGTCGACACGACGCGTGTGACGTCAGAGTGCACGCGAAAACCCCGAAACTCCATGAGACCCGAATCTAGATCCAACAACAGTGAGTGCTCACTTTAGTAGGTACACCTTGTGACACGAGTTAGTCTTCTGTTGTTGTAGACCATCCGTGACAGGGTCCGACGTGTGGTCATGATGGAAATGGTTTTTGGAATGTCACTGTTGAATTCCGCCGTTAGTTATTCTGTTGTGACCCGTCGATTTCGTTGCAAAAGTCTCACCATTTGCCGTTCACCCCTTGCATCAACCAGCGGTTTTCAACCACAGTAACGGCGCCTACTGGAGGTTTTCACATTTTTGCATCATTCTTGATAAATTCTTGCTACTGTTGTGCGAGAAAATCCCAAAATAATGGCGGTTTTTGAAACACTCATTCAAGCTCACCGAGCACCGGTCAAAGTCACTCAACTCATGTTGATGGTTAAATGGTAGATTTTTAGCAGCTAATAATGCTTACGCATCCTTTTTATACTACTCATCGAGGTCACGTGACACAAAAACCGGTCAGGTCAACCGATTCCCAAAAAAGAGTGGTGTACCTAATAAGGTGAACACTCAAGAGTATGCTGGATCAAAACATACACCAGGATTGGTTTAAGCGCAGAACAAAATGCAAACGATGAATGTCGAAGTGCCTCATGTTATCAAATAAAAGAGAATCAAAACAATATTGATATGATGGTGGTTCCATCCAGAACTGCGCCAGCTTGGTCAAAGAAAACGGTTCTGTCCATCATTCTTGGCCATATGAGACAGTCTAGATCAATCCTATTGGAATGGATTTATTTTAGAAAAAAAGCAATCGATAATCTCTCTGGTACATCGCCACACTTGACCCAGGGTGTCACGAACAAAATAATCAAGAACTGACTATCGCAATATGGCGACTATATATTTATCACAAATGCCCAATTTCAACTAGACAAGTCCTATCCAAATTGCGAAAGGGTCTCACGAAGGCGCGCACAAATTTGCCTCGTCTCAGCACACATATCGTCGGCTTCTCTACATAGACGGTGCACACACACACACACACACATCACCTCGGTGATCCCGGGGGAGACCCATGGGCGCGTGTCGGTATATATATACTAAGGAACCTGAGGGTGGTGGTGTTGGGGTGAGGGTTGGGAGGACGGGCGAGGTCATGCTCTCATCTTCCGAGTACATAGCATGTTCTTCGCGTAAGAAACGCGCTGGGCGGGGGTGGACGACGGAGACTCTCACTCGATCTAGGAGAAGACCTTCCCCCCACCCCCATCTCCTCGGGTTGGGTGTCGGCGGCGCGCGCCAGAAAAATCTGGCGTCTCTCTCTATCTATCTGCTCACCCCACCCCACCCCCCGCACGTCGCGACCGCAAGAAAAAACTAAGAAAAAAACGGAACAAGCAGCGGTTGTATATTGACGCTCGTGTACGTCCTATAGCTACGTTTCTACATTGGTATGCGTAGACCAGAGTTGCATTAACCTGAGCTCCGTGAAGGATAACGCATACAATTGTCGGTATTCCAAATTTGAACGGATCAATGTTCTGCTTTCTATTCCAAAAGTGCAAACATTGTGTGATTGTGTGGCATATTTTTATTTGGTCAGACCTTCGCTTGAACACGGTAGTTCCGTTTGGGATCCTCACCAGGTGGGGCTCATAGGTGAAATTGAGATGGTCCAAAGAAGGGCTGCTAGATTTGTTAGCTGTAGATTTGGTCGAGAGGACGGTGTGACGGACATGTTGTCAATATTGGGATGGTAATCGGTTAGAGGATCGTAGAAAAGCGACCAATATTGGGCTTCTGTCTAGCATTCTGAAGGGTGATTGTAATGTCAGAATTGGGGAAATTGTGAGACAGGCTCCTATTAGATGTAGAAGAGCGAGACATACTAGAATGGGTCAGGAGATGCATTGTAGATGTGACTCGTACTTCAACTCCTATTTGACTTGAAACTCTGTATTTTTGGAAATTTACCAGTTCTAATTAAATAATATAAAAATGTTATTACAAAAAACGAGTTCACCACTCGGTTCATCTTTCATTCGATGCTGTCCCGAATTCATCATTTCCGATGAATAATCTCGACTGATTATTATAATCGCGATAGAGCACATCGCGATGTCGGGGGTGTCCTAGGTCTTAGTTGAACCCCGACTAATTATTATTATAAATACTATAAAACGATAAGCAATCACCCAAACGGATACGAAATCCGATTCCTAAATTACCAACCCTCCAGTGTGCCCAAAGGTAAACGTCACCAGCGTCATCTAGCGATGATACGAGAAGCCAGCATCATCACCACTTCAACTCAATTTTGACGAACAAGTGTAATAGCACCCACGTCGGTACACACAACATATTCGCCGCCCGTATACAGACATGTGTACGGCAAGAAGGAACCGCCATCATTTGTTGCTGACGAACAGGTCGACAAGCAATTCATTAATCAAGTCGATAATTGCGGCTGTATGTGGGGCCCATATATACGGTATATATATATATAGAGAGAGATTGGATAAAAAATAACAGCTCTCGCGGAAATCAGGTTAGTGATGTCTTCAACGCAGTTATACAGGCTGGAGTACATCGTGATGGGCGTGCGGGCTACGAGTGTGTGCCTTTAATCGACGATCGGAGATAAGGAGCCGCGCCGTCTTGCTCGACACACCGCACACGGGAGACGTTTATGATACTCGGATAGAGACATTGAACACATCGATTCATCGATTTCGGGGGTTTCTTTCGGTGCCACAATGACAAACGAGAATATAACATTAATAGGGATGACGAGTGAGTTGTCTAGCATCGTCTTAACTGAACCCCAATCCAGAATGTTGCTTTTTGAGATAATAAAGTCTGTCGACCAAAATATTCACTTGATAGTTCAGCATTCAGGTTTAGATAAATTCAAATGTTGCGCAATGATATGAGTATGAGATATGAATAAGAATGCAAAAACGAAAATGGTTTTGTCGGAAATGCTAGCGGCCCTAATGACTCATGCTTATAGGCAGACGCTGTATATATTAAATAGTGTTTGTTCTCAACTCAATACGTTTCATTGGAGATTTTTTCTTCACGTTCAACGACACTGATGCGAAACTTGCAGCGAGCACTTCAATTTGCAAAAGATGTGCATAAATAAAATCATGTACGTGGATATAGAATATGTAAACCGAGTGTTTTTTTAAAAGAATTTTCATTCTAATTTGCTAGCAAAAAATGTAGATTCTAAGGGCAATAATCTTTAATTTATCTTTCTCATATATAATAATATAAAAATTCTTAATATAAACTTTCTCATTAATAATTCAAGTTTATTTTATAATCAACAATTGAAGCATCAGAGTTTCAGTAAAATACCAATTTACGAGGTTGTTCAAAAATGCGAAAAACCTTTCTGACTATCCCATAAATAATTCAAGTTTGCAAAAAAAACAACCATTTTTTTGTAAATCTGTGATCACAGCCACATTTTTCCTCAAAAGCAATAAAAAAATGTCTAACACAAGAAATAAAAAAAAATATTAAAAAAAGTCTTACCAAAATAAAAAAAGGAAATATTTCATTAAAAAAATGCACTTACACTGTGCGGGCAAGAGCCATTTTGTTCCGCATCCAAATGCCCATTGAGGTCATGGTGACCGCCGATGAAAATATGTTGCTTCGTCATGGCCAGCCGAAAAGTCGAAACCACATACCGGATATTTTTTTTTTGTAATTTCAAAAAAGCAAGCCACAAAAAATTAAATCAGCAAACTGAACGGACGTGCGACCGCCCGTTGCGGAACTCGGCAGAAAAAAGAACGCAAAAGGCGCGGGGACACCTCACTCTCGCGAACCAGGAAAAAACTGCGCGAGTTCGTGTACTTGGGGGGACAGACACCCACACCGAGAGCCCGAGAAGCGCTCAGGGTGGCAGCGGTGGTGGTCAGGGCGTCCTATCCTGTCGGCAGCGCTGCTCGAAAAAATTCGACGACATCGACAACGCTACCCCTACGGCTGCGCCCCACGACTATATCTATCCCTAAGTCACCGACACGACACCCAGGACGCCTGTGGGTGTGCACACAAATTTTGGGTGGTGGCGCTGCCTGTACTAAATCACACCGTTAATCTAACCGCCCCCCACAAATAACCAGTCACCCCCCCACCCCTCCCACACACATTTTTCAGACAACCCAACAGCAAACCCGGGATCACCAATTTCAACCCGCACCAAATCAGACACCATGTCGATGCAAAAAGCGACAGAGAAAAAAAAATGCCATACCCCGCCACCAGCATCCCCACCCAAGCCTGAGTCGTTTGTTTGTACATATCTCGCTGTCTTTGCCTCCTCTGGAAAGGGGGGGTAAACTTTTTTGCTCTGGGATGTTGGAGGTGGTGGTGGTGGTGGTGGTGGTGGTGGGGGTAAATGGGGAGGTGCTGCCCCGAAAGTTCTCATGGACGTCGGGGGGTCTACGACGCAACATGGGGACAAGTGAAGGCTCATAGGATGGAGGGGGGGGGGTGGACTTTTTTTTGCCTGCTTGTCAACACACTACAAGAGGGAAATAAAAATAGATGACATCTATAGGAAGAAGGGGGGTTGGTTTAGATGAGGAGGTGGCGGTGGTGATGATGGTGGCGGCGGGGTGACGTGAAAGGCACCAAAAAAAAAACTACACTTCTTTCGAGGTGCACCGAACGGGTTAGCGGGCAACGTCGGATAGTACACACAGTACATGTACAAGTAAACCAAAGTAACGGAGCGAGTTTTTTTTATTTATTAGAAAGGTTGTGCACAACTCTTTCTTTAGGACTTTGTGTACGAAGCGCGGGAGGGTATAGAGAGAGAGAGAGAGAGAGAGAGCTGTGCGGGTAGGCAGTGAACGGTTCATCCCTTCCCCCCTTCCCTTCCAAAGTCGAAGCATTCACATTTCTGGAGAAAGGGTTATGCAGACGCGAGTCCAGACAGCGCTCGGAGCGAGGCAGAAAAACCGCGAGCAACGGTTACCTGCCACACAAGAGTCCAGTTTTCAGTGAACGGGTTTCCTCGAACTGGTAGGGATAGCTCGACGGGGAAATTGTACCCTGGGCAAGCGAAGCAGGTTGAAACCCATCTCACTGCACATTTAAAAAAAAATTGTTGCAAATTCAATCCAAATTTTGTTTCGACGACGATTGTCTCGTCGTGGCCCAGTTGGTTTAGCGACTGACTGTGGTTTCGGCGGTCCCGGGTTCGATTCCCGGAGCGGGCTCTCGAAAATTTCGATCCCGGTGTTCTGGTCGTTCCTCCTCGCAAAGTGCCTAAGCACCATGAGGGGGACGTAAAGCCTGTAGTGCGGGTGACTACAGTTGATTGGAAGCAAAAAAATAAATAAACAGATTTTCTTAAACACCGTTGAAAAAATCCTGGAAACGTCATTTTAAAAAATAACATGCACTTGGGAACCGTTTGTTTTGCCTGGTGGCCTATTTCTGAATATTAAAGATTTCTATTAATGAAAAGCAGAAAACTCGTACAAAATGAGGTGTATTGTTTGATAAATAAAATATAGTCTGAAATTCATCGCAGCTTCCAGGTGCCCTGGGCAGATGCTCCGGTTGTCACGCTCATTGCCAAAAAACACAGTTCATAATCTGCTCGGGTCGATTTATTGTAAACAAGTCGATTCGGTAAGCGAGGAAAGGTTAGTGTCCTTTGAATGGCGCTAGCGAACGAGCCACAACGTTCCCCCGAAGGGAATAAAAAACCCTACCCTGGCCCCGCGAAGGTCCCCGCGACCGAGACTATGGCAGCGGAGTTAATCTCAAAACCATGGCACTAACAAAGCTCCCCGTCCGCCTTTCCTGGCCACGCACAAAGGCCCTCTGTCGTTGGTCGATGCCATGCATCGCCACTTCAAATACTACAGTGTATTTCTCAGTCAGAGTTGGCTTCTCTCTCTCTATCCCTGGTTCGGTCTCCTCACGGTGCACGTAAACACGACAGACACATACAACAACGATCGGAAATGCATTTGTCATGCACGTTCGAAAAACCCCGAACGGGAGGGATTTGAGAGAATGACGTCGTCGGAGTGAGATTTCCGACAATCGAGACTGAAACAAAACGCGTCCCCGACTGGGATACAAGCGCCATGCATAGACGAAAGTAGGCTTAGCCAAAGGGCCTTTTGATTGACAAATAGAGAAATTGGGTAAGCTGCACAGGAGTCCCGAGCTGCACATGCCCTCGAGACAGGATTTCCACCAGCAGGACGACCAAATGCTGTAACGACCATCACAAAATAGAAAAGATTGAATTTCAACCAATTACGCATGGAACTTTGATTGACTGGATACGAGTAAAGTCTTCAACCACTATAGATGACAATTTTGAACAGCATAAACCATTCCAATATAACTGAAATCTCATGTAAATCTCAACGCCAAAATTAAATCACGATCCAGGATACTCTTTCATTATTGGATGAAAAAAATCGAATTTTAATATTAAATTTCTCTCTATTGTCTAATATAAATCCACGCAAGAACATTAGACGATCGACGAATAAATAATTTTTTCAGCGCTGAGATAAACTCCAGCCACCAAACGGTCTGTTAACCCTATCAGCTAAAACAAACACAACGTCATTGAGAACTAATTGCTGCCACTGTTATAAGGCAATCACTAATTACACGAGTGTTATGCGGAGAAGATAACCAACAAGGAGGTTATACACGTACAGCTTTGATTCGCTTGGCGGCAAATAACCGTGTTTGGTCAATTACACATTCGTATTCGTATCTTCAGGTTGTTGTTTTTTTGCACGACAAATGCCTCTAAAAATATTTCTTTATCACTCACAAAAAAAATTGTTCACATTGGTATGTTCAGTACCAAATTGCCAACAACGTAAAGATAACAACAACATTCTCTGCATTGACTTTTTTTTTGCAAATACAACAACGAAGTATGGTCCCATAAAAAATTGTTCACATTGGCATATCATGTTCTAATAGCACTGTATGTGATTTCCATTATAATCTAACAATTACGGGTAGAGGATTTTTTCATCCTTATATTTTTACTGAATACAGAAAGAAATCCAAAAAAACCTGGAATGTATTTTTTTAATATTTACTAAAATAAATTTTTGGAGGGTGCCATTTTTTGAAGAAAAAAAAACTGATTTGAAGTCGGGCTCCTTTGTGCTTACCAAAAAGCACCACCCCTCCCCAAATTTCAGCTAATATGATGGTCTGTCTAGTAGCGATTTAATATGTGAGACACCGCATCTTTCGCTCGAAGAGAAGAAACCATTTAGGCAAAGTGTTTTCTTAACAACCCCACAGCGCAACCAATTCCCCCAAGCGTGTTACCTGAAAATACAGGGATGTTCGACCAACACTGACAAAAAAATGCCAATGCTGTCAGATAACTCGAACCAAAGCCGTACCTAAACCACCTGGATCCCCAAATGAAGAATAAATAAAAATAAAACAGAATCTAAACCCATGCATCATACATCAAACTGGATTTAAGCTTTCGCGTTCCCAATAAATTAAAGAAAAAATTCTTACTACCTTGTACATATAATATTTATCGAAATACAACGTTTCTTTACAAAAAAAATGGGATATCTAAACCGCCGTTTTAGCCAATGTGAAAATTGAAAAGAAAATTATAATGAACCCTCACACAAACTAGCTGCATAAAAGATAAGCATTCCCATAACGTCAACCAAAGGCGTTGTTCACTTTCCCCAAAACAACAAACGCCGGTAAAACACACTATACATTATATTGGTATTTCTTTAAGCACATCCTGACGCGGAACAAACTGTTTAAGTCTTAGCTCGATGGTGCTGAACAAAGAAATATTTAAGCAACCGACTACCGTATCGGTGTAGGGCCAAAGCTCTAATTTCTAAAGCTATATACAGAGTACGAGAGTTGACAAATTCAACTAATATCTTTTATCTTCCAGGTGTGCGTTTGTGTGTCACCAAGAAGGTGGCGTAAACCGTTTGCCATAAACTATTGCAATATAATAAGTGTGTGTTTACCGGCGCATTATCTGAAGTAAGGACCACTGACGCCGACTACGTTATTCTATATGGCAAAACCACTTGTACATTGTGACAAAGAGGACGTTGTCCCATTCAGATGGAAACGTGGACACCAATGCGGAGAATTATTCAATACATTAGATTGGACTGCTGGAAGGTTCTCGACGGACGGATAAAAAATTCTGTCTCTCAAATATCTGACAAGCCCAGTTTAAACTGGGTTGGAAAAATAATCCAACGTCATGGATCAACAAATAAAATCACCTAAATAGGAATTTGTAGGTTATACATTATGTATTCTCCTCCTGAGACACACAGATCCCCAAATTTTGTTCCCGCGAGTTTCTCAGTACAGTTTCGGCCGCATAAAAACTACACAAAATTAATCATGTCGAGATCAGTTCAGGATAAAATTGTTCAATTCAATTAGATAGCTTATAATATGGTGATGAAAAAAATTCAGCAATTTCAGTTTGACTCCAGAGTGACCTGGCAATAGTCGGCGATCTCAGGAGGACTACATCCGGGCTATTTCGATGTCAGAAGAGCGCGGGAGCCCGATTAAACCATCCATGTTTACACTGGCATACTCTGTACATGTACATAACAGTGGTCGGGGGGTCCCCAACACGTTAAGATTGGTTGGTTATGGCGTGATGCGGACGCCCCATAATCGCCGCGTTCATTTTACAAATATATATTTACGACTCGAGTTTGACATTAATATGGCCGACGTCGGCGTTGCGATCAACGATATCGCTGGCGACTGAATGGAAAAAGACGCCGTCAAAGCGGGGGGGGGGGCACCAGAAAAGCGAACACAGGTAAAATCAATGAAGCTCTAGAGAGAAAGAGCGAGAGAAAGAAAAAAAGGGCGCCTCCCCCCGGTATACACAGTCGAATAATCGTCGTGCATTCGACACGGCTTATTAAGTTGCTCGACCGTCGGTATAGGATGAGGAGGCCACGTCGCCTTTTTCGCCATCACGATATTGGCCCTCACACTGCACAAGCAAACCCCGGGAACTCGTATGTAAAGAAGAAAAAAAGTCCATTGGGGACACCAATAAAAATAAAACATCTTTTATAGAGAGGTTTGTTTTATGGATTCTCGATGGAATATTCTCGTCTTGCTTCAAAATGATATTCAAGGAAATAGCAACATCGAAACGACCATTGATCTGAGTTGTTTCGATAAAGATTGTTCAGATCTAAAAAAAATGGGCCCTAGATTTCGAAAAAAAAATCTTTGTTGAGGATAATCGTGTCTGGTAATTGGAATAAGATGGGAAACGGGATAATTATATTATTATTTTAAATGTTGGCTGAGTTCATGATACTCTTATTTATAAAAAAATATTCCTACTAACTAACCTTTAATAGACTTTTTTACACTTTATTAACATTTAAAGAATAAATTCATAATACTCCGTAGTACAGAGTAGTGTTTGTTTAGGTTTCTGGAATTCATAGAATTCTGGAATTCATGGTTGTTATTATATTTAATTTATTACAAGAAACAATTTAAATAATCTTGCGTTCTGCGACATCTGCAATATGTACATTTATTATGTTTTTTTTTGTTTCCATTCACTGTAGTCAACTGCACTACAGGATTTTCTGTACCTCTCTTGGTGCTTAGGCACTATGGCGAGGGGCACATTTTCGCCAGTATCCCGGGATCGAATAATCGAGAGCCCACGCCGGGAATCGAACCCGGGACCACCGACCCACAGTCAGTTGTAATATCGACAGCGCTACGACGAGTCTGATTAAGTACTCTAATATCCTCATGGCCACATAGGGCCTTTAATAAAAGAGGAAAGATTTAATTTAGAAGTAAGGAGAAAATTGCCCAGAATTAAAATAATCGAATATATGAATATATGTCGTTTGACTTTTTAAAAATAAATTTTTTGCTATTTTTTCCTCCAGACAACTCGCAGCACAACAAAGGTGCCCACCAATCCACACACGAGTTTGAGTTACGAATGCTGCCCGTGCATTGTCAACTACCGTAGAAGTCATGAACGTGTCATATCAATGAATTGATTCCACACTGATTTCCAGACCCCCTAAGCCAATAGTCATTTCTTTTTACACCAACCTTCACTGCATTAACCAGCAACACTAACGGAGTTGATCTAGGGGAGGGTTGAGGTTAGGGTGCGTGCGTATACACGTAGATCATAACCAGAGAGGCCAGGGCTAGAATTTTTATGGCGCTGCGGCTGAGTTCGCAATGCTTTTCGCTCGATCGACTATACTAATAAAAACCACCTTCCGTTCAACTAGGATCAGCACCGAAACAACTCCAATGCTGAATTTACAGTAGTTCGCCATAAGCGAGCCAACCTGCGCAAGCGATTACCATAATGAAACCATTTTTTCTTCAATCGAATCCCTAGTGATTTCGATCCTATATGGATATAGAGTCTGCCTATGGGTTAGGTTTTAAATCCCGGAATAGTTCACTGTTAATTGATGAATAAGAGGGATATAGTGATTTTTAGGAACATGCTGGAACAGAGAAAATGCTCCTTCCGCCAAAACATACGTTTACGAAATCGATTTGTAGCAACTTAACAACCCACAATTTTTTGTGATACATCATCATGAAAGCTAAAAAGGGATCAGTGAATCCGGTACACTGGTCAAAAAAATAAATAGTTTCGGCAATCAACAATAGATTATTTATAAAATTTGAAATTCACATCGCCTATGAATAAAATGGTCCGGCTCAATTTAGCCAGCCAAATGTAGAAAAGACACCATCTCTAAAAGCTTGCTCAAAGTCGGAGACAGATTTGAATAAGAATAGAGTCGGTTCCTCTTAGGTTAAACTCCTTAATGCGTCCGTCAAACCTAACACAGTCCCCAAGCAGCACCCCTCCCCTCAAACATGTATACAACATTACCTCAGCCTTACTCCCCCAACCAACAGCGAGAGAAAACAACAAAAACCGTAAACCGAATCCGGAAACCAAAAAAGAAAAAAAGTAGGACTAAATATTTTTACCACCCCAAAACAAAATCAAAAGGAGACCCCCATCTTGTGTCATGACTTCTTATTAAAAAGATGACAACCAATTAAATCGTGATCTGTTAAATCAATCGATTCGATATCCAATGCTCGATCGATTAAAGGCGATTTAACTCGCATTTAATAAATATTCTGCAAAAACGCCACACTGCACATTCAATGTCTAATATTTTTCACAAATTGACGGTACCAGAGTGCCTGAAATTCGCGAAACACTTCTAAAGATGAAGTAAGACAAAAAAATGTCAATAGATTGTTAAATGAATGCTGAAACAACATTTTTAATGAACGGAATTCGAACCCACCTGGACGAAGTCACGAACTGCGCAATTCTGCGCTGAAAAATATAGGGCTGAATTTTTTTAAGATATGAAAAATTCCACTCTTAGATATTAAAAAAATTATTTTCTCTTTTTTTCATTCCATTACTGTTCGTTGGAAATATGGTTTCCACATTTCTGCAACGAAATGACATTTTTCATTATGCTTAATCTTCAAACGTTTTGTCTAAAAGGCCAAACAGTACAGGTTCAATTAAAGTTCCATTAACTAATTTTAAAGTCACTGTAAAAAAACGTTTCGAATCGAATTATTGAATTTTTGATTTCGCTCTCACCCATGTTAGCTGCTATCTGAAATCTGCAGCTTTAAACAAGGCGTGGAAAGATCGATACAGAAATCACACCGCAAAAAAGTGAATCTTGATGCAATTTCGTGCCCGACATAAGGATCTCAGGAGGAGAAATATTAGCCTAGCCTAGCCTAAGAGAGTCTCACAAAGACCTATGAATTCGAGACGCTCAGACAAGAGAATGACTGTCTAACGCCGGTAGGAAAAGGGTTACTTGGTTGCTGCTGTTGTTGCCAAATAAATAAAAAAGGGGGTCGAAGAGGGGGGGGGTCGGCATAAAGTTTTATTTATAAGAGGTGGGTGGGCGGGGGCGGGGCAGATGTGGGCGAAAATGGAATTTGGATACAAAAGGGGGTGAACGGATTTCGGAAAACGCTGGAACCGTCGAGCTAGAGAGAGAGAGAGAGACATCGCGATAGTGAAGAAGGCGCTCTCTGGAACAGCAGCGCCGCCAAGTAGCGAGAGGAGGAAGTAAGAAAAGGGGTAAGAGGAGAAAGAGGAGGAGGCGACGACGCTGACAAAGGCAGGAGCATAAAGAGTTGAAACTCTCAAGAAGAGAGAGGGGAGCCGAGGAAGGGGTGGGGGGAGAGATAAAAAGAAAACAATCCTTCCCGTTATTCGAACCCTCGTCCCACGAAGAAAAACCTCTCTTCCTAACAACCCGTTAGCTCCTTTCAGCTACCTGTATAATCAGGGACAACTTTTTTTTTGTTGGTTCCGTTTCCTCCCCCACCAACATCACCACCACCCAACGTCTAAAAAAATGCAGTCGTTCAAGGATGAAAAAATTGGACGAGCAGGTTGACAAATAAAACGGGTTGACGATACTACAACACAATGTCCGAATTTTTTTTTTGTGGTCAACATCGGAAGACGATTTTTTTGTGAGCCGTTCAGAACCACCTCGGTTCCCACACAGGCACCGGTTCTCAGCTCCTCCGTTAGTCTTGGAGGAGGAGGAGGATGATGAGGGGGAGGAGGAAATGGAGAAGGTGGTGGCTAAGAAGGTGTTTGGAGTGGGTGGGTGGTTGGGTGATGGACGAGAGGGGAGCGGCGGCGGGGAGGCAGGTAACCGCTCGGCTAATCGGGCGAGAGTCGCCGCGGCGAAAGCTTTTGCTCACTCTCAGTCGATCGGTCGCACGGCCAAGATGACCGGACATGCACACAGCATCCAAGACACACAACGGATTGGCCAAAGACGCAATGACGTGCTGGTGGTGGCAGTGGAACGCGCCGCACGCGAGTCGCGCGATAGCTCTGGTTTCGCTGCATCTCAGTCGCGCATCCCAAGACGCCATCTTTGTTTTTCTCGCGCCTGCAAATTCTCATTTTCTCCGTATTAGCCGGAGCTTTCTCCAAACCCACGGCAAATGTGTGATGCGGAGCGCCGAATCAGACAATATAGAGAACGCTCGCACGGGCGTGATTACACGAATCTATACATATGTAGCCAAAAACGTGATTTTTCGTCAAACGACA
The DNA here is from genome assembly GCA_034698785.1 of Mycogona germanica. Classification (NCBI taxonomy): domain Eukaryota; kingdom Metazoa; phylum Arthropoda; class Diplopoda; order Chordeumatida; family Chordeumatidae; genus Mycogona; species Mycogona germanica. The sequence goes on from JAQGBY010000022.1 coordinate 74,382, forward strand.
ACGAAGACGACACCGAAACGGCGCAGTCGGGGCCGAAAAAGAACGCGGGCGGCGCTGGCGTTCGTCTAGCTCGCGTTCGACATATGTCTTGCTCGCTCGCTTCGCACGCAGACAACACCGCCACACTCTCGAGAAAAGGTTTTGCTGTGCTCGCTAGCGCGTTTCCACAGACACCAGGCGTAAACATAAACAAACACGCATTTTCGGCCAGCGCAGTCAGCGTGCGCCGCGCGCGCCACCACCACCACCACTGGTGGCGGCACGTGCCCGCGAATCGAGTGCAGCGCTCGGACGGACGGACTCGTAAACACGTCCGTTCACAAACACATTCTCAAGACCAACATACACACACAGAGAGAGAGAGAGAAGAGAGAGAGATAAACTGGATGGACAACACATACCACGTGGGCTTTGGCCACATCCAGCGAGGAGGCACAGTTGGGGTTGGAGCCGCCGCCGCCACCGACGCCGCCGAGTGGGCCACCAGAGGTCACCACATTGCCGGCCAGTCCGAGGGCCGAGCGTGGCACCATTGAGAAGTCGTTCATGCCGGGCGGCGGACCTCCCTGCTGCATGGAGGCGGCGGCGTTCTCGTCCGGGTTATTGGACCCGTTGCCCGGCCCCCCGCCGTTCTGCTGCTGCTGTTGTTGTTGTTGCTGCATGGCGCGGACCATGGCCACCATGCGCTCGTTGAGCACGTGCGGCGACGGTTGGTCATTGCCGACGGCTGACAGGGCCGAGCGGCAGCTGAGTCCCAGGCCGCCGTTGCCGCCCACGCCTACGCCCACGCCGCCGCCGCCGTGGGACAGGCTCCACTTTTTGTTGATGGCCGCCGTGGTGAGAGCCGTGGTGGCGACCGGAGAGTGTTCTGGGGGTCCGTGGGGGTATGGACGGGCGGGGCGGAGACGTTGCTGTTGCCACCCGCGGTGGACAACGGGATCGACGGGACAGCACAGAGGAACCGAGAGACGGTCTTGCTGATGAGGAGGGTGAATGACACCGTCCACTTTGTCCTCGCAGAGAAAAAAAAATGGTCCAATGCTCGATGACGGGCCCTTGGCACCGATGATGGTCGACAGAGCTCACCCCGCAAGTATAGACTCTTTCGTTATAAATATTTTTTTTTTAGAAATCGTCCGGTTTCTATTTTTTTGTTGTGTTGTTGCAAGATGATTTTCTGTGTGCGTGTCAAGGAGTGTTCGCCACGCGGGCCGTGACGGAAGACGCCCGGGCTGAGTCGACTCGCCGCGCCGGGAGAAAAAGTGACAAGACGCGCGTGGTGGAAAAGAGTCGAATGCCGTTCGTGCGCTGTGGGGTCGCAAAAAAATGCGGATTGATCGGCCGATGCAGGGGAGTAGTAAGTACAGAGTGAGTGAGTGAGTGAGACAGAGAGAGACTGACGAAAAACTGGGGGCACACGCGCCTAGACTCTAACGGCTATCAGGGGCAGCAGAGGTATAGTTGGCCACCGACATCATGACTCCACGCGCGAGATCATTCGCCACCAGCATCGCGTTTCGGTCCTTTTTTTTGTACCGGCGCCTGCTGACTAGATAAGCGGCCGACTTCGGCGAGTGCGCGCGTGGTGGTGGCGGCGTCGGGACTCGGTGGGGCTGGTGTCGAGGAAAATGGATTTCTCACCCTGGCTGCGGTGGAGCGGCGACGAAAAGCACGGTGGAGTCGACAGACGCCACAAGAAGAAGACGAGGGGAAGAAAATATGATGCACTACGGTCGCGGCGTGTGCCTAAAACCAACTTTTCTGTCTCTCTCTGGCTCTGACTGCCGCTCTCCGCGGGGCTGGGGGGTGGGCTAGTACGCGTGTCGATCGGAGCGGATGGCAGCCCAACTCACGTGCCGATTGCGCGTGCGGAGGCAAAGAAGGGCGAGGGGAGGTGCCTCTGCCAGGGGTGGGGAAGGAAAAACGCGAGGGAGGGAGGTGGGGGTGGAGGCTGGTGGTGGTGGTGGTGGTGGCGGTGGGGGGAGAGATGGCGGCGCTGGGGTGCTCGCGCGAGCGGCAAAATGGCGGCCATCCATCCCCCCCGACAGTCGTGTGGGTTCGGCGCTCGCGGTTTTCGTCGCTTGCTCGGCGAGTGAGCGATCGACTGGGCCGGGTGGGAGAGAGAGGGGGTGGAACGAGCGCGAGGCCCCGAACGATGGAAAAACGAGCGCGGCGGGTGGGAGGGGCATTTTAATGACGGTGATTAGCCGGAATCCGCCGCGGCGGCGCAAGAAAACATCCGTCGGTTGGTGGGACTCGGTTTTGCCGGGACGATGCTGGTGTCCGCTTGCTGGACTTGGAAAACGCCACGTTGGGTTTGTTGTGATGCTGTTAACACGAATTGCGAAGAAAAACTCGAAATTGCGGGGGTCAGAAGAAATGACAACACAAGCGCCATAAGGAAACGAACCACGGCCAATGTTTTGGCAAACTATATCGTGTCCTGACCAGCCGTGAGCTGTAATTCTGTATTTGAATATCAGCGCAGGGTTTACTGTACAGTACAAAGCATAAAAAACGCAGGTCCAAAACAAATGACAATTGTCAGGTCGCACACCGTTAAACTTTATTTTCGAGCATACGCCCATCCAGCAACCATATTACAACGTTGCACGACATCACCAACTTTCGCAAACAATTTCGTGGCATGGTCTTTTCAAAATCAACAAGTGTCGTGTTTGTTTCTAAACAAAAACATAAATTCGAACTTCCAAAAATTTGTTTAAAATATTAGAAAAAAATTAGATCTTAAAGACAACACACTGCAATCAAATTATGAATTACATCAACTGTATTCCTTTATTTTAGAAAAACAACAAAAAAAGATCGGGGTTCTTTTAGAGAACAAATATGATTACATTATGTTGACAGCCTATTAGTTGAACTTCTTTTCACGTATTGCTTTCATTTAAATTAATATTAGATATTTAATATTTATTTTAAAAAAAACTAATGACGTATGAATGATTCTTTTTATGTTCCTCTTGCCTAACAGATGTGTCATACCACAACGAAGCCACAAAAGCATCACAGTCTCCGACACACGCCAACCCAAGCCACGTATAGACGAGAATCACAGTCCCGCCATCTAGCGGTAATCAAAAACAGTTCAGTTCCACCTCTCCAAATGAAACGTGTCACATACAAGTACGTGTAGAAACGAGAATGATTATTTTTTTCGCATTTTCATTCGCAGTCGTCGCGCTGGAATAATAAAGGGAATTTTAATAATTGCCCTGAAGCCGGAATCGGTTTAGTATTTCTTCCTGCATCGGGTATGCAGTGTCGCGCATTCCGCCCCCCTTCCACTCAAGCCCCAATAATTCGGTGCGCGCTTTTCGGTAGAAAGAAAAGAAACGAAAAAATAATACTCCACCACACTAATCAATATTTTTAATTAAGCCTCAGTCGGCACGACAGCAAGACTGTGCTTAGCGAAACACAAAATTACAAATTTAGTGAGTCCACATACACGCGCATGCGTTATATTTGAAGAAGCGAAATAAGAACCCGGATTGGTTTTTTTATTCTTCTTTTCGCAGAATAAAAGACCGGCGGTAAATACACACACACACACAAACAGGGCGGTAAATACCCACGGTGCTGCTAGAATATTCTATGCGATTCACGACTAGCTCACAACAAAGTCCCGACGAAAAAATGTGACTCCTTTCCGTAGAACACATATTGACACAGTCATAAAATAAACTCACATAATTACATCGCTGCCCACATCTATTCCTCTTAATCCACGACGAACATACAAATTCAAAAAAAATATTTTTTTCGAAGAACCAAGTATATAAAATTATCGAGCAGATTGTTTTCTAATCAATATCTAGAAAGAAAAAATTGTTTGTCTACAAAATCGAATGATAATATGCTGTAATGCAATGTTTTTAAATCTCAGGTGCCTTTACTGCTACTGTACAAATATTTCTGATGTATTTTGTTTTATCTTTTTTATATTTTATACATACTTATGTATGCATGTCGATGAATCGACAAATTTAAATCCGTGTTTGAGAAAATAGATAAGGATTTTCAACCAGTATTACACACCATTATATACAGTTCCCAGCATTTACGCTAGATGGCGCCAGTATCAAAGCACCAACAAGATGCGGTGGCATCAGAGTGAGCACACCACGACTCTACATTGAGAACATTTGCATTTTTCATTGTTCGAAACAACCCCTTTTCAAAATCTCCTGTATAAAAAGTATGGAAGGGTTAGACCCCGACAACGCGCTTTTTGCAACCCTTCGTAACACTTTTTTTTTAATTTTTCTTTAAGCGTCTACATTTTTAATACCACAAAATTTGAACCATATAACGTTTTCAACTCTTTACGCTAATTTACAATGCTAATCCTTATGATATTGCCTAACATTTTTATACACACTATTTTATCAAAACGTAATTTATTGCATTAATAGTCACGGGGAGTAGAAAATATTTTTGTATTTCTAAATGTTTGAAAAATGTTTTGAATTTTTTTTACAATTTTTTTTAATGAGACATTTTAATACTTGAAAGAATTACGTACATGTAGACACTTGCACAAATGTACAATTCTTCTATTACGATATCATTTGATTTTTTCCAAAATTATAAGAATGGTATAATGGCAAAATGATAAAAGTATATGTCACAATTACTTTTGTTTAAAATGTTTGTATGGTGTACAATTTCGTACATAACCAGTCGGCTTTTTCCTGTGGTACCTGTGACACCTATTTCATTAATTAATAAGCGGAGTTAGTTAATTTACCAAATTAATCGTTTCACTGGATAAATTAGTTTAGGTAGCACTCACAATCTGATCTTGCTAGCTAATTGGTCTAATTAATTAGCTTAACAAATAATAAATTGAATTAGGTTAAATTTGCGTCACAACAGCAGGTATTTATACGACAGTTGCCCAACTTTTCTTTCAATTTTTCAACCCTCCTTTGAAACGAAAACAACTTTTGGTCACGACCCGCATTGTCAACCGGTCAAATTATCCTAAAGCAGAATTCCACCTTTGCACAACAACTTTGCATAACCCTTCCGCACTCTGGGCAAGGTGCCACCTGTACTCACGAGTGCGGACGAAGAATCAGCATCACCATCATCGCCTACTATGGTACATTGAGGGGTAACAAAAAAAAATCGTGTCCCTCGTCCCTCTGACCCTCGGAAGCCATCGTCCCCTCACACTCTGCCCCCACCCCACCCTTCACCCGGACCTCCCGCGTATCGCAATCCACCCCCCGCTCGTTCCAACACACGGAAATATATCGACCGCCCCGCACCCACAACAAACACACCAGCCGACGGTGGAAGGAAAAAAAAGGAACGCCAGTAGCGCACCCTGGCGTCGCGGCGGCGCACTTCGGACGGCGTTGAGCTGGGCTAAGTTTAATAAGCATGTTAACACTGGTGATTACCCTGTCAGGGCAACACTAAATTATCGATCGATGCTGGCGGAGCGCGGAGAGTTGATTATGCAAAACAGTTCCCTCTCTCTCTCCTACTCGCTCGGCTCGCAAGCTCTCGTTGGCGCCGGCGCCAGCTCACACACCAATACGGGATCTCACCCCTGGAGTTCGTCAGGTCCCCTCTCAGGCGTCTCCACCAGTCTCCCCGCGCGCTCAATCGCTTTTCGCGTATAAGCGCATTGAGCGGTGTTTTTTTTATTATTATTATTATTCCTCATCCCCCCCCCCTAACATCGCCATTCTTGCCCGCGCCCTCCCCTCTCCACAAATCATTCACCCTACGCGCACTGGAGGGGCCAGAGAGGGTGATGTCGGGTGAGGGGTGACGACCAGGGGTGGATTATGTAGTGGAGATGGGACGGGGGCGTAGTTTTTTCGCGCGTCAATTGATATCCGCGCCCGGTAAACGTGCAGAGAGAGACGCAGGCGTTCGTGTGTGTGCACGAACGAGGGGATTGAGGGACGCGGGAGGGGTCAGGCCATATCACGACCCCCAAGGGCCGTGGGGTGAGGCGAACGCCACCACCACACACACGCACGCGCGCGCGAAAGAGAGAGAAAGAGAGAGAGAGATGGCAAACGCACCATAAAAAACCGTCCAATCGCAGCACGAGTTTGGTGGCGTCGGGCGAGGCACATCGCGCGTGCGTAGTAGAGTGACGCCCCCTCATCCTCATCAACCACCCCCACCCCTCTCGAGGAAAGATTGCTCCGAGTGCGACCCCACGCGCTTCGCTCGCTTACCCCACGCACTCCCGCTCTCTCCGTAGCATCGTTCTGGCGTTCGTTCGCGCGGGGACGCCTAGTGGAGGTTTAGAAGAAGATTAAAAAAAAAAGAATAGCAACACAACCAATCACCAATCGCTGTGTGCCACGCGCGTGCTCCATGCACCAATCAGAGCACCGATGGGTATGTGGTGGTGGTGGTGGGGGGGGAGAGACATTCGACAGGCCACCCTCACGCCGCCACCACCCTCGCTGCCACCACCACCACCACCCCAGAATTCCTTGTGTATGCGCGCGTGGAGATGAAATTTTTATGCTCTCGACTATAAAGCAGAGAAAATCCAATCGTGTAGTCTGCGGATGACAGCATTGCTGAAGGGACAATTTCTGTACTTTTTAATCAAGAACGTGCTTGTCGTGTGTGCCAAAACCATTTCCATTTTTTTCGTCTTCTGTCAAGCTCAACCGCCTCCTTCCTCCATACCCGTTCTTTTATAGTCCTGGCCATCATAAATGCGACAAAACGCCTGAAATGCACTGATGATGGCTGTCAAAGCCATAGAGACCCGGTGTGGGTTAACGCATCCGTGGTCCTCTGGATGCTAGAATGTTGGGACAAATCATAATCCTATATGGCGGTAATTTTCGTGTCAATTTGCCAGGGCGACTGTGGACGTTCTCCGACGAAGACAGCGGCCGCCATTTTTTTTTAAAAATAGGATATCTTGACGGGTTCCAGGAAAGGCGGGTTCGTCGGGCCCCCCGTGACAAAAAGCACTAACAGAAAACAGTAAAAGCACGCCGACGATCGTTACGAGGAGAGGCGAACATGCCTTTGATCTGATTAAAATCGCACGATTAATGAACAACGTCGACTGGAGCTTTCAGAGAATGCATGTATGCGTAGGGACGCTCGCTAGCAATAGAATTTCCGAAAAAATCAAATGAAATGGGCCAGCAAAAAAATATCAATCGTTATCGTGCGGTGAAAACATCTCGTAGGCAGACAACGAGAGCTCCAACGCCCCCCACCTTACAGAATCTGCTGTATGTATAAAAAGATGCGGCTGGCCTCTGCACGTAATTCCGCTTCGCTATGCTTTTGCCAGATGAGAAAAATGAGAAAAGTATTTTGCGCAATCAAAACTTCAAAGATCGATTGCCGCATTAACCGTTCCAATGCTGCCAAAAATGTATTCTCCATTCAACAACAAATAACGCCGATTTTTTAGGCGTTCCGAAAAAATGACATGAGCTTTGATTAGACTATCACTACTCCGAATGACTTGTCGCGAAAAATTATATTTCTGATTAAAATAATTATTTGTGCTGTTTAAACAAACAAAAAAATTCGTAGCAAGAATTACCTACATGGTCTGCTTAACTGCTTACGAATATACATTGTATTGTGGCTGCGAACACAACGCTTATATTTTAATTGAATGCAATCGTCTTATAAAAAAGAACAATTTCTATGAGTAATCAGCAAAAAAAGACGACATTAACTACGGAGTACATGCAACATTCCAAGGCTAAAGGACATAAAATTGATTAAAAAATTAAATAGTCGAATAGGTCACACCTCAGAGGGTAATTAACCTAAATTTAAATAAATATACAGTCGGAAAGAATATTGTTACGCTCCTTGTCAAAATGCATTGTATGAACATAAAATATGTTTCAAATGACAGAAATGTACCATGAGCCCACACGAGTACATAAATTGAGTTCGCCATACAGCATTATGATTTATCGCTCTATTGTCAGCAAATTACTAGACATGGTATTACTATTATTAAAACATCCTTAGAATTTTGGCGCATGGCGAATACACTTTACAAATATATATTTTTTTTAAAGCAACAGCTTTTGAGGGAGTTGTAAAGGGAATAAAAGCAGATCCAACTGAACTCAGCGACAGTTTAAATAAGATAAAATGCACTTTACTGGATAGAAATTGTATTCACATAAGAACTCTTGCTTTGGCATGACAGCGAATCAGAATTAAACATCTGTTGGTCATAGAATATAATGAGGAGACATTCAATATGTTTTTAGACAATAAAAATTCTAAAAATATATTTTTTAAAAACTTTGTTCATTCAATAAAATGTTTCATAGAACGTCGGCGAAATACGAACTCGTATGCACAGAAAAGGGAGATTAGGTTACTAATGTGGTCTAGTAAAGTAATCAATATATTGAAATAAATTGTTAGCAAATGTGTGTCGCGGGGCAGCATTCGCATTGCTACACAGAATCACCTCAAGGCAAATGGGGAAATTCGTAATTGATTCTTATGTTTCATGACATTTGACAAGAAAATCAATTCTTTTTCCATGGATTGTTGCCAGGAACACAAATTTAGACCGTGCATAAATTGAACTAAGCCCAAAACAGAAGCTTAATTTGTCCTCTTTCTCAAGAAAGCCAAACTAAGAAAATTATTTAAATCCGATACACCAATAAAAAGAATTTTCTACAAAGGAAATCAATAAGGTTTGTCCTTCATAGAATCGCAGCTGCGCAATAAAAATTTGTTTTTCGTGCTAAAATCAATCATTGCTTTTTGCACTGCATGTTAATATTGTTGAAACAGTCCGTTTCCAAGTAATTTTTTTTTTAAAAAATCGCGTTTCTATGTCATTTTATTATAATCGAATCAATGAATCATTCCTTCAACAGTCGGAGTTCGTGAGAGTATTTTTTCCTCGTCGCAATGGTTATCCAAGGGCAACTATCCGCACCCCATTTGGATGAAAATTGTTTATATGGTTAAATGGTCCGAAGAAGTAATCAGCTTTTTCTCACACAAACTGGCTGACAATTACTTAATATTTTTAAATATAAAAAATTACATCTTCCTTGATTCGATCTGATCCCCGGCGGCAATGACGATTTAAAACCGAACCAGTGTTGTAGCATGGTAATTCAGAATCAGTAATTCAGACCATTCGCCCGATGCACCACCCATACAGTGCATCACCCGCAATACTATCCTATCACCCGCAGTCGATGGCTAACGGGCGCAAAAATATTCCAGACCAACGTGACACTTTTATCAAGGATTAGCTGAACCTCTCGACCGAAACCAAATAACATACTGAGAAGATTGTCGTACAATACAAATAAAAGAATACTGAATTTTTCATTTATGAACGTCGGTTTGAACGTGTATTTAATTACTCGTATGCTTGACAACGATATAAAAATCGCAATTTTTGATAAATCAAAAGAACGCGTCCAATTATTGAATATTTCGAAGTGAGCGTCGAAATCGCAGCGAACTATCGTCTTGTTGTTTATTCACCGGTCGCTCTTAAGTAATTGAGATCGTAAAGAAATCGTCCATTTTTCCAAGGATAAATTAGATCTCCAGTTAGTTCAAAAGCTGCAAAGCTCCAATCAACCTAATGGATTAGTAGATCTACAGAAAAGACACACACGCACATAAGCCACGCGTACATGTACAATCTGAATAGGGGCGACCCATACATTTTTAGCGAGTCGCGCAGGAAACGATTTCTCGTCTCTTTCAAGATGCTGATGAAATTACAAAATCTCGGTTGTTAGATCGATTCGACCAGAGATTTCGAATGAAATCCCGGTGTCGCGTTCGAAACGCACCTGATCCCACCCCCTCCCATCAGCCTCCCCACCCCGGTCCGACGAAATGAAGAAAAAAGGAAAGGCAAATGTTTTCAGTTGGTGGCGTAAAAATTGCCTAATTAGTGCCAACAATGAGTTTGCAATTGACTTGGGTCGGCTGTTTTGGCTGCCAGCCCATGCATGAGGGCGGCTCACGAAAGAAAATCTATAATTGGCCCGCGCTTGGAATCGCTAGCAACAACTTCCTGCGCACTGTATTCAGATAGAGAGAGGGGGGAGAGAAAAGCGTGTGAGTTCTATGTGGGCGCACTCAATAGCTCGACGATAATTTGGGAATGGACCCACGATTTTCTAATGGCAGCGACAAAAATCTTAGTTCGGTTATATATATACAGATTGTATGCGCACCAGCGAATAAAGTGTTCAATTTTATGCACCTACTGTGTTTCCGCCAATGTGCATTTATCTACTCGACTGCAAAAATTAGCGGCCACGAAATATGCAAAGGGCCTCATCGGTAGAAGGGCAAATGTCAGAGGCCCTTTTGCCACTGCACCGCGGCGTTTTGCCATTCTACCACTCTATATACAATAACAATGAAAAGCGTGTGTTTGTGCTAGCAATAAATTACCGGTTTAAAAAAATTAATTAAATGTGCGTGCACAGAACTAATATTATAGTCAGAACAGCACGTACATGTAAGCTAATTCTGAGTACACATACTTAAGTATGACGAATCAAAGACACGTTGTCGGAGTATAAAATTCGGCCACATTTTTTTATGGAGAAAAAAAGCCCAAAAAAGTATTTATTTTAACAGGGCGAAAGAAATTATGTTTACAACTTTTTCGAAGCTATATATTTAAATTGAACAATAGACATAATTATTAGCGAACCATTTAAAAAAAAATAGATATTGTGTCCACGTCAGGGGCACTTTCCAACAAAATATATCCTACAGCTGACAAAAAACTGCTGCTAAAGTTGAAAACCGATGTCAACAACAATAAAATAACAACGAATTTTAAACAAATGATTTCAGCGAATCCTTTATTTCAGATGCACGCAATCCACACAAAAAAAAACGTTTTTGAAATGTCAAAGACGTTCGCAAGTCTAATACTCAAGAGGCCCTTTGAAAAACGAGAGCACCTCCAACTTTTACCGTTCGACACAGGATGGCGCTCGGTCTGTTTCGCAGTGGCAGCATCCCGGTAGGGAATACTGGACGCCGGGATGGACCATAGGGGGGCGTAGAGAGAGAGAGAGAGAGAGAGGGGGAGGTAAATTTTGGTGACTCGCCGAAGAACGACTTCTCCGACGAACGACATCACCGGGTATTAACGCTCGAGGATTACGAGTTCGGCCATTGAAGAGACGAGAGACCGCATCGGAATATGCCTTTAATTAAACACAGGCCGGCCTGTAGGCAGAGAGCAAGCAGCCTCTCTCACCAAGTCACACGAGCACACTCGGGAGGAGGAACAAACAGGATATAATAATACAAGGGGCTCTCGTCTCTCTCTCACTCGCCTCACCTTCGGTTTATGCAAGCGGGAAACCGTCGTTAAAACCGTCGTATATCCAGGGCCGTAAAAAGGTAATGTCGACTCTACTTTTCCGTATATATAATGAGCGCGCGTTTGCAACGAAGAGCGAGAGGTCGTAAAAGAAAAAAGGTTAACCTGAAAAAGGAAGGTGGTGGGGGGGAGGGATAGGGACGTCGACCAAGAGAGAGAGAGCGAGGCTTAATTCAATTTTTGCGTGCAGCAAAATAATGAATAAATTGCCCCGCTTGCCAGCGTAGGTGGTAAGCCCATAAAATCTAATGAAGAAATGAGAGCCGCTGGCAGTTTTATGTCTATCTGGAGCAACGCTGGGCCTCCGTTTATGGAGCGCGGGGGCCCAAAGGATTGCGCGGGTGAAGCGGAAACAATAAAGGAAAGGTCCTAAAGCCGTGAGTGTATAGGGAAATGGGACTTATTAAAAATACAAGATTCAACTTTACACGTCCAATGGGCTTCCAATATACAAGAGCAATCTAGAAATAAAAATGAAGACCATTTTCAGATAAATGAAATTGTTATTTATGGATGTTATGTTTTTTGTATGTAGATATTCTATAAAATCTTATTGCCATTTTTACAACGATTGTGCTTCGATAGCCACATTCTTGTTTAACAATTTTGCCCTACATGCAGTGTAGCCAACTGGATCTATCGAGGAAGACTAATCGAAGGAGGTGAGAATCTTCCGAACTCTAATGCTGGAGACGACTGATTCGTATACCTTGGATAACAAACCAAACCATGATGTCTGTCCGGAGGACGTCATACTGTGGCCATACCATGAGGGGATATGCTACTAAATGAAAATTCATTATTTTGAGGAAAGTAGTTGACAGCAAAAAAGAATCATCAGGTGAGAAATCAGGGCTACACCTACAACAACTTCGGGCAGCAACAGTATTCGATCGGTACCACTGGAGAGCTTTTATCTACAGGGTCATCAGAGGTCGGAAGCCACTTGACGACACCCAACAAACAGACCATAATAGTCAACTGCAGAACCCAAACAAAAATAACTATTGTCTGGTCATATCTTGTGGCACTCTCTGGGGGAAAATTTCATTTGCGAGTAAGTAAAAAATGTCATGAATCTGAAAAAATATTAAAGCTTGATATTGCTACGAGAATAACCAGGCTGCTCATCAAGAGGCCACCAGAGGTACCAGATATTCGCTGTTCGCACTAAATTGTGCGACCTCCTCATACCGACTACCGCGCAAACTACAGACATGATGACATTCGGTGAAGCGATCCTAGCGACGAGGATTGCAAACGGATAGGTCTCAAACCAAAGGGTGAAACCCTCTCAATCGGATAAGATTTTCCCCAATTTTTTTTTGTAGCACGGATAAAAACGTCTAAGAAAAAGCCAAGCACATACACACGCTTCGATACGCCGGGAAACTAAATTTCGGCTGGCGGCCGGGGGAAAGTGGTGGTGGTGGGGGGATGTTTTGTCACTGATGGATATCTGCACACTGGTAATCTAGTCAAACGAGCACCCCGGACCTCTCTCGCTCTCGCTCAAACTGATTCAGCTTTATATACGCGTTGTAAGTAAGAAATCACGCGCTCACCCGTAATATACGGGGGCGAGAAAAAATATTTTTAATTACAAAGTAGCGACGGGGAAGGCCGGGGAACGGGGTGGCCGGGGATCGTCGGCATCGTGGGTGTGGGGGGTCCAACGCCGAGGAACACTACGATGATGGCGGCGTCGGCAAAAACAGGGGCGGGTGTGTGTGTACAGTATAAAGCGATGGCCGCCACCAGGTTTCCGGCGCGACTATTGAAATGCAAAGGAGAGGCTTCCTTCTATGTGACATGGACAAACGTGACAGTATATAAGACCAATGAAGCAAACGTGGGGATTACGTGATGGAGCAACACATTCGTTACCCAACCAACAGATCTCTCTTCGCTACCAACCTTAATTTTCTAAATTCGAGCGGATAAAAAATATTTTTTGCCTATTAGCAAGTGCAATGAGAGAAGACGATTTTTTTCATTAATAGTGCGAAAACAAATCAGGAACTTTCAGATCAGAGCGCGCCCACAATTGTGGTCAAGAAGCAGGACATTGCATATTTTTACATCAGATATATTAATTCAGTTAAAGCGAACAATTTCAGATTTTCGTTAGGAGCTATGAAATCGAAAATGACTTTCAGTGAGATTTCTTTTTTAAAACAACAGTTATCCAATAATGTGTCTTTTGTATGGTATTAGAATAATTATGCTGTAATAATTTTAATAATAAAAGGTCATCCTGGTAAGATCTGGATGGATTTCACTAATAAAGGAGTTTGTAACTTGTTGTTTTGATTTATCAATATTTTGAAACTTTATTGACTTATTTGACATATATGAGTATTTGAATTAGTTGTCATATGATTGCTTTTATGCTTTTTTAAACTAGTTTTCCTATATCGCAATATTAATAGAAAGAACGTCTGGATTATTTTCAACAAAAATGGGAGTTGCGCCCGGGACATGCCCGAAAAAAGACGAACAAGAGTTGGCGATAACTATTCTAATATAATAATAAATAGTAAACTATTATCTAAAATGAAAAAATTAAACTAGAAAACCGTGGTAACTGACGCTTCAGCTAAGACAGGAGATGTGATGTGTTAAATTTGTTAGATGTGAATCGCCATCGTCTTATCTACAGAGTCAGTTCCCACGGTTTTCTAGTTTAATTTTTTCATTTTATATAATAGTTTACTATTATTATATTAGAAGAGTTATATCGCCAACTCTTGTTCGTCTTTTTTCGTCTGGCCTGTCCCGGGCACAACCCTATTTTTATTAACTCTAATTTGTACGACTCGTCGTGGCCCAGTTGGTTTAGTGACCGACTGTGGTTTCGGCGGTCCCGGGTTCGATTCCCGGCGCGG